>KZ651213.1:714322-729514 GCA_001010745.2 Gerris buenoi
AAAAAAATGTAAATTTTTGAGTTTACCACATTTTTTTGAATTGCGCATGCGCAAATCTAATTATGGACTTCTGTATATTTTTCCTCTGGTTGGGTCAAAAAGTTGCACCAGGGTTCCAAATTTCAGCACTTTCGCTTGAACGGTTCGGGCCCTATGAACCAAAGAGCGACGGACAGACGGACACATCACCCTCGGCATAAGGGTTTTGAGAAGTATCTACAAAACCCTAAAAAGGAAGACCTCCTTAAAAATAGTAAAAAAATCAATTTAGCAAAATTCATACACATATCTCAATAAGTGCAAATTTAAAAATCTGCTTGATACAACTCATAATAAACATTCATACAAATACTTTGATAGTTATTTTGAGTTTTTTTTTTTTTTTGGTTAAATTGAATTATTATTGAACTCACTATTACTAACTCACTCCAGCAATTTACTGTCCAAGTTTAGACCCATTTACTCATTTTTGTAATTAAATTGGGACACGGGATTCAAAAATTTGGAATTCGACCACAATTTCAAAAATTTAATTTCGCACCACCATAATACTTTCTCTTTCTATCATACTATGTATATCTTATATGAGAAAATTAAAAAAAAAATGTTCTTCCTCAGTGATGAATGCAATAATTCTATTATATTTGGTATCTGAAGCAAACTCTTTTTCTTTTATTTTCAAAAGTGTGTCTCCTGTGGCTCTGCTCTAAGAGGACTCTTTACATTTTTGTTATGTTAAACAATATCAATAAATAAACTAAAGTATTTAATGCAAAATTACAATTATATCAGTGTATTTCAAATAGATTTATTTAAAGTATAAATACAAACTGGGTCGATAAGACATTAAATGGAAGTGAAGATTGAATTTGTTAAATCTAACTAAACTTAACTGTTAAAACATATAGGAAGATTGTCACTAGTGTGCAAGTGGAAGAATATAAAATTTCCTTTGCATTGTACAAATCCCCCAAATTTCATTAATTTATCTCAAACGGTTCTCATTTTGCAATATCAGTTTTATTTTTTTCTATTTTCAGGAGGGTTATTTTTCCCTCTCTTCTCCCAAAAATAGTTTCTTCCTTTCTTCTAGTTCCAAAAATACATATTTCAATTTGAAATTTTTAAGTTGGATGGCCTAAAGGCAAAAAGGAAGGTTACCACTAGTGCCCGAATGGAGGAATACAAACTTTCCTTTACATGGTACAGATCCCCCAAGTTTCAATAATTTATTTCAAACCATTCAGATTTTGCAGCGATATAAGTTTTTATTATTATTTTTTTTTTTTTTTACTATTTAAGGGAGGATTATTTTTCAATCCATGCCCCTCCTATGAGGGAAAATATATTTGGAATAAAACTAAGTTCCTCGTAAAATTTTATTATTTTTCACCATAGAATCCAAATCTGCTATCTAAAATATATACTCCACTTTTTATCTAATAGTATATTGGTTTTATTTTACTGATCCTGATAGTTGATAACAATTGAACCATGTCTATCTTTAAAAATGTATACCATAAATCCAGCAGTACCATCATTGGAAAATTGATAAACCTTTCCCAAAATTTCATTAACAAAAACTTTTTTTTTTTAAACTAAATATAATAAGTTTTGATACTATGTATAAATTGGAAAGTTATACTTATTTTGTAACAAATTAGATTATTGCGTTAATTAATCATTAACTTTATTTCAGACTTTAGTTATAAAAAATATGATAACTACTTTAAATGGAAAATGTGAAAAGTGGTTGAGTTTGAACAACATTTTTAATTTTTAATACTGAGGGATTTGTAAAAAAGCATTTCAACTAAAATATTAATAAATTATTAATTCCAGAGTTTGAATCGAATTTTTAAATATTGTTAAAAATAATGGTCCAATCGCAGTGATATAAAGATTTATTTGATCAAATTGTTTCTAATCTGTATTCCTTTCAGGAAGTCTTTTGGTTTGAGGTCTACAAGAGTTAGTTTATTGTCTCTTTCTGAGATTCTGTTGATTCTTGCAGAAAGGCATTGGACTTGTTTATTTCATATATTAAGCACAACTCAGCTCTTTTTATTTAATTCAAGCTGTGTTCGTGATTTATTTAGTTTCTCAACTTTCTCCTATCTTAAAATTAAAAACCTTTCTGAAATGACTAGTACAGTAGAACCCCAGACAACCTAACTATTTGAGACCATGGCCTGTTTGGATTTCTGAATGGTTTAGATTATAATTTATATCATTGTTCCTGATATAGTTTAAAAGTATATAACTACATTCTGAAAAGAGGAATACACAGAATTTCTGTTAAAAAAAGAGATCAAGAATAATAATTTTGAATTTGTTAGAACATTAGGCCTTTACACTTGCGCGATTTCCTGTAGGATAGAGCATCAAACGGGAAAGAGTGCGGGAAAGAGCGCCAGTGTAAAGGCTGCACTGGAGTGAGGGATTACGCGTCCATAGAGATGCATGCTTTACCGCGCGTAATCTCCTTAGTGTAAAGGCGACAGCGAGCTTTCCCACAGGCCTGCTGAGTTCTTTAAATTTACCCCCACTGTGTCCCCTAAAACTGTTTGTCTGACTACCACTACACGCTCCGAGGATTGCGTGCGGGATTCCTCTTTACACATGCGTTCTTTCCTTCACGCCAACACGAGGGCACGCTTTCCTGTAGGAAAGCGCGTATCACTTTTATAGCTACCAAATCTTTCCCACACGAACACTCGCACAGTTTATTCGCGCGCAATCCTCCACGATTCAGGCCTGCAGGAATGAACGTATGTGTAAAGGCCGCTAATGACAAATCTTTTACAGTTCCATAGAAATGTAGGTTAGAAAATCCAGAGGTGTGTCTAGGTGCTAGAAATATATTAGGTACAACTGAGAATAGAAGAGGGTTGCAGGAAACAAGTAGTGACCAACAATAAGTGGCCTAACAAAGTCCCAGGAAATATCTACGATATCATTTCGTCAATAAGTAAGGTCTCCACATTTTTAAAAAAATTTAAAAAACATGTATTAAAAATAAAAATCATATTATTTTGTAGGACAACTATCAAACATTTCTCAACATAATTGCCCTCCCGATCGAAGCACTTTTGGAGTCTCAGCCAACTTTTTAATATCAGTGTCGAAGAAATCTCCCGCCAGGTCACTAAGCCAACTTTGTACCTCTTCCTTGACTTCTTCATCATTAGCGTTGGCCACCCAAGGGTTCTTTAAAGTAGGCGAAAAGATGGTAATCACTAGGTGCCAAGTCTGGACTGTAAGGTGGACGAGTCACTATGCCCCAACCAAACTTGATCAGAAGGTTCAGCATAATGAGCAACAAATTCACAAGAAGCCTCCTTTCGTGTTCTTCCGTCAACATTCTTGGATATACCTTATATATACCTTGCACAAACCTTATGGAACATCAATTTGTCATTCAAAATAGTCTGTATAGAACCTTTAAAAATGTTAAGAAGCATTAAACAAAGTTCACGTCTAGTTAAACATCAATCTTGTTGAACCAATTCATCGACTTTTGCCACCATCTCATCTATACCAGATGTTGTTGGTCTCCCACTTCTCAAACAGCTGTAGTTGGCAAACTAAAAGGTTCAGTGATGGTTCATTGTCAGCTTAAGCTAGAGAGATGGAGAACTTACTTTTTGACAACCTTGTACTTTGACTAATCCTTTCATCTTCAGCTTACTTTATTTATTTTGTTGCTCTAAACGTTGTATTTGCTCTTAACGTAGTATAAAATTTGTATTGGAGTATCAGGGGTTTTGGGGTTTGGATTACTGGGGTTCTACTGTACTAAACTTTCATAGATACATGCACACAATTCCTTCTTCCAGCGTTTTCCATTTGTTAGTTGTTTGGTAGTTACATATAATTATTATTGAATACTTAATCAAAATTAATTAATTAAACTGACTTCTCTCACTTTAAAATGATAATAAGAGATTTTCTAGAAACTAGATTTTTCAAAAAGAACAACTTATCAATATTTAATTGAACTACAAATAGAATTTTTTAAACAAAATCATCAGAAATTAAAAATACTTTCTTAAATCTTGGACTCGAAGGATAAATGGGTAATCTATCAAAATAAAATTTTATCATCACAATACTTTCTCTACATATAATACTGCGTACATGGGAAAGTAAAAAGAGAATCGAGAATTTTACCCTATCTTGTTTCATAAATTATTATTTTATTATATAATTCTTCTTATTTCTTTTCAATCAATAATTCTTGAGAAGGATAAGAGAATGTACCCCTGAGTTATTTATTTATAAGTAGACATAAAGATTAAAACAAAAGCTTTAGGAAAAAAGCTTATCAGTAACAACTCTTTAGCGAAAAGTGTTAAATAATAATAATAATAATTAAAAAAAAAAACTGTATTTTTTATTTTTTTTTTATCAGAATATGTTCTTGGCATAAAGGAAAAAAGTATTTTTAAAGGAATTATGTCAAGGCCATCTCTTAATTCTTTGATAATAATTAATGGTAGAAAGATAAACATTTCAGAATTTCTTAGTTCCAGTTTTGAATAAAATCCTTGACTTAACATTAATTTAAGATCTGACAGAACATCTTTACACTTATTAGTATAAAAGTTAAAAAAAAATAACTATGCCTTTTGATTTGATCATATTCATAAAGATGATACTTGAAGTCAAATATTAATCCAGTCAAAAATTAATAAATTTTAAGATCCCAACAGAAAATTAAATAGGGGTTGAAACATGTTTCACACTGCTGACAGAAGGAAAAACAAATGTTTTTAATAACAATTTATTATATATATTAACATAAAAATCTTTTTTCCAATCTCTCATAAATTTTTAATTTAAATTCATAAAATTCTCGAACTAACATTTAAAAAGTACATAATTATACTATGTAAGGAGAGAAATAAATTGATATACGTACTGACAAAAATATGTAAATAAATAATTTGTTTAATAATAAAACAATAACAAATAACTATATAAAGAAAAATAAATAAAACATGGACAAACAATAAAAACAATATTTCTGTTTATAAAAAGGGGGAAAAAATAAATAATGAAATATATTTCTAGTTGGAACAAATAGCACATATTATTTTTTTAGAAACATTGAAATACATCAAATTAAAAGACCATGCAAAATTAGATGCTGCAAAATAATTTCCAATAAATCTTGTTCTTAGAGTACAGTATTTTTTTTTTTAAATATCATATATAATATTTGCGCTTTTCCAATAAAAATGAAGTTGCATGGCCAATACTTTAAATATAGACATTAAGTAACCCATAAATAATTTAAATTAATAAATAAAGAAAAAAAAAAAAAAATGTTGAGGGTAGTTTAGTACTATTTTGTGTAGCCTTTTTGAATACAAAATTACAGAATTTAGGTAGGCAAATTAAAGTACGAGTTTTAGTGATATATGTTTATTTATCAGAGCCTTATCTCAGGGAATATGAGTGTAGGCTCCCTGAAAGCTCTGTTTTAGAGATAGAGATTTATCTGAACTTTCAGAAAACCTGAGAGTTCACATCCCCTGAGAAAAAGCTCTGATAAATAAAACTCTACCTCTAAAACACAGAATTTTATTTAAAACCTAAAGGCCAAGAAAGAAAATAAATTTCTCTGACAGTAAGATCAACTATTTGATAAAGTAAAAAAAACATAATCAAATAAAAAGTCTTGATATATTATTTTATATGATAATAAAAATTTTAAGCTCAACAAAAGAGGCAAATAATTTATTTAAAGCAGAATAACAGTTATGTTCTTTCCAAATACAATCGGAGTATTCCTAGAAATATTCCATCTAAGAGTATTTTAGTGCTACCAGAATTACCAGCTGCAAATTTTATTTGATTAATTAGTGGTTTCAAGTGAGATTCAGTGGAACTTCCTCATATTGAATATATTATAAGAGTAAATTTAATAAAGGTTTCAAATTTATTTTAGTGGGTTTGTTGATCCAATATTCTGGAAATAATAATATTAGACAGCATGAGAACTCGGTCAGTTTAAAAAAACATTCCCAGCAGAAAATAAAACATTTTTTTAAACAAATAAATGTGGGTAATAAACTGGTTTTTTTTTTTTTTTTTTTTTTTAATTGAACCCATGTTTAATATTTTATTTTCAACCAAACGTTTAGAATATTGATTAATTTAAAATCAAGAATAACATTTTAAATACCTTTACAGACTAATTAGTCATTTTTTAAATTTATTAATCTGTATTAAATATTATCTATTGAGATTCTCAAGAAGTTATATTCCCAAATTAAAACTTTTTTCTTTGTTCAAGTCAACCACATTAGGTTATTACAAGAAAAGTAATCCGCCATTTTTCACTCAATCTCGATGATCATCAGTGAAAACCATATTTCACCTCTGTGATTCAAACCTTCAACAGATATAAGGTAAGGCGAGTTGTAATCTCCTTAAACATACTTTTGATTTTGGCTCCCTTTTACGTAGAGAGAAGACTGGCTTTTAAAATGCTGTATGATATATGATCCATGGATAAAATTTTCATAATTATTTATCATATAATTCAAAGTATACTACCTACAAGCTATACTCATAGTCTTTTAGTAGGATAACTGATGAAAGAGTGAAAATCTTGTTAATCCTTTCATTTCTAAAGCTTTTGACAAGGATAAGAGATCTAGCCTCTTCAAGAAAAAGTTGTGTCTGAACGGCAAACTAGGCAAGTTTGCAGCTAATAATTACCTATTAACTTCTAGGCAGCTAAATTACTTTTAATCTCTAAGTTCTGGTAGCACATTTTCTCAAAATTTAAAAATGATATATTTATAGACAATTTTGTAGCAGACTGTGAAATTAATTTAACTAGATAATTGCAGTTTAACAGTTTTATTTAATCTAAAATACTTTTATAAGATATAATAGAATAACATATTATAAGATGGGAGGTAAAGTACTACCCATTACATCCTAAACTGTTATTTAATAGTAATTACGTTAATTAGCTATCTCCTATAATAATAATTATTATTGATCCACTATTAATTAAGCTCATTAAGATTGCTCTCGGTAGCTGAGCATCTACAAATTGCTACCACCTACAATTTTTAAAAAGTGCTTTGCAGTATTAATTACGGAAATACGACTGATATTTTCATATCATGAACATTAAATGATGTTAAATAAAACAAACATGTACCCCATACATATGTACATGTATGGGATACATCCTTGTTAGTTCGTTTTATCCAATTAAGAATTGGATTCTGAAATTTAAATATTAAAATTTGCTAATGAAATTTAAAACTGAAAAAAAAATTCCAAGCGGAATTTTAAAAAAATTAAGACTTAGTGCGAAGGGAGGAATGTATAAATTGATCCCATAAGAAAAATAATGATCATGCACGTAGAAAGGAATAAAAATAATTAAGAATTAAAGAAAGTAATTAAATGATAGATGTAGGAGGAAGAGTAACTTAAAGAGTAAAGATGATCAATGACCATGATTATAGGAGAGTTTGTAATATGGATGTAGTAGGAGAAATTTAACTAATTAACACAGACAAATGAGAGTGTAATTTAGTAAACATGTGCATAGTAGGAGGTAAATTGATGATCATGGATTTTAAAGATAGTAGAGAGAGCTTAAATATAATAAAAAAAATTAATTAAATGTTTGACCACTGCAGCTATTCCTAAAATCGATACAGAATTGGCCGTAGTAAGTTTACAACCTATTTTATTAAGAAGGTATGAGCATGTGAAAAAGTATAGGGTGTGTTTAGTGTTTAGGATAGTGAAACAAGTTTGGTAGCCTTCTAAATTCTACAGGAAATTAGGGGTCTTAAAAACTTGAAGGTAACTAAAGTTTTACTTAGTTTGGTTCTATGCCCTCTTAACCCATTCAATGCGGGTGTATCCACTGTGGATCCATTCCGTGCTAAAGCGCCTGGCGGGTGGATCCACAGTGGATTCAAGCCCTCCTTTTCAGCCCTCAGTAGCTCTAATCTCCGTGCCTCTCTTAATCTTGCAAGACTCCGTCACCCGCAGACGTTTTGTATCCACAGTGGATCCAAAACATTTTTTTTTTTTTAATTTATTTATTTTTAAATTAACTTTTAAAATCGTGTAGATTTTATTCAGTCACTAAGATGTGTCCATGAATTGGATTACGCATTCAATGGGTTAAAATTAACAGTTTAGGTTGGTCTTATTAAAGTCTGTAACAACAGATTGTGGAAGTAAGAAATGGAGGCAAAAGAAAGTAGAAGGTGATGTGCTCCCAGCTTTCTGAGAGGACTAACTTGATTTACGTAAAAAAAAAAAAAAAAAAAAAAGCTTTGGCTTCATACACTTGGATGCAAAGAAGTAGTAGCTGCAATTTACAAAAACTAAATCAGTATTTTAAGAAAAAAGTTAGATTGTTCTCTCTATTCTCTTAAAATTATTAAATAACAAAGAACAAGACTTTTTACCTAATTATAAATGACTTGAAACTGATTGAATACACACATTCGTTTTTAGTAAAAAAAAACAACCGGGAAATGATAAAATATATTTTCTAATAATAAATCGTAGTCTACAAATGATTCGATACAGAAGGAAGGACGGATAATTAGTTTTGATTGTAATGTTGTTTTAACGAGGTGGTCATGGAAGAGAAGGAAGTGGTGTCGAAGGGTCAGGGGAGAGGTGAGTTGGGTGGTGGAGGCATCAGTGGAATAA
Organism: Gerris buenoi; assembly: GCA_001010745.2. NCBI lineage: Eukaryota > Metazoa > Arthropoda > Insecta > Hemiptera > Gerridae > Gerris > Gerris buenoi. Next base: position 723,035 of record KZ651213.1, read on the forward strand.
GACGAGGGCAGTCTACAAACTCAGTTCCGTAGTAGAGAATAGTGGAGAGTGTTAGTCCAACCATCGACATCCAGAATATCAGTGAGAGAAGTGTCCCTGTAGTGTACTCTGAAACATTTCCATTTCAAATAAATACACTTAAAAAACAAGTTCAAAAAAAGTAAGACAGCAGTTTTTCAATTATCTGTCAAGGTATGGGACCGATAGGGATTTGAGCGGTTTTCAGAAAGACTTAATATATTAGTAGTAGTAGTCTAGTAAGTCCTACTAGAACGGGTAGGACTAACCACTTGTTCGAACCTTGCAATTAGGCCATCACTTAGGCCCTTTTTACGCCCCGTGGTAGAGAGTTCCAGCTATTTCACACATCATACATTTGTACATCGTACTGCCGAAGCGAGTATGGTGTGGTCATTAGTAAGCTATATAATCGTGCGTCAAAGTGTGGGGGAAGATTCCCCACAAAGGGTGTCCCTCGCCATTCTCCGTGCTCGAACCATAGATGCAAATTACATCGACACGGATTGGACCCACATCGAAGAGTGGGGGAAGAGTCCCCTTAAAGGGTGTCCCTCGCCATTCTCCGTGCTCGAACCATAGATGCAAATTACATCGACACGGATTGGACCCACATCGAAGAGTGGGGGAAGAGTCCCCATAAAGGATGTCCCTCGGCCTGCACCGTCCGCGATTCATTGATGCAATTCAGAGTATCATGGCACGGGATTGAACCCATGACCTCGAGATCCCACGACTTATTGATAGCTGAGCAAGAGCGCCCCTTAGTAATGATTAAGTTATAAGGTCGATGTATTCAAATTACACATCAATGATTAAGAAATGATACCACACATATACAGTAAAACCTGGATAAAGTGACCACTGAAGGGACCGACCAAAAGTGGTCACCTTAGGCAGGTAGTCAACATACCCAAAATGAGTTAAAATAAATAGCTCATTCTTGATTATTTATAATTTTACCCATTTAAAGGGTGAAAAGGAGCATAAATAAACCTTTCTGAAACATGGAAACATAGAATTGTCTTTCCACGTAAAATTAACTTTTAATAACCAAAGCAAATATGATTAGATCATATTTTCTGAAATATGATCAGCTATTTTTTTTTACAATTTATGCAAAAAAGAGGTGACATTTATCTTTAAAAAATTTAAAAAAAAACAAAAAAACATGTATTGTACTTGTGTTCAGTGCAAAATACACAATGCACATGAAAAAAAAANTTTTAATTTTTTACTTTCTAAATCATACTAAGATCTGAGCAAGAAATAAAATTAAAACAGAAGAGGAGATATTCCAAAGAAATGAGGATAAAGTGAAAAAAAAAAAATAATAATTACAGAGAAATGATGTACTCTATATGGTTAACTCTAAAGCCTAGTTTACATTGGTAGAGTAAATGTCGGCCTGTCTCCATCCGTGTTTAAAGCTATTTTCTCAGGAACTATCAATATTCTTCCCAGAAAAACGGCTTATATCATTACATTTGTATTTAAATAGACTACATTCTATAATTTTTTAATCTAAATCGTCGGAAACGTTTTTGAGAATTATTTGTTCAAGTTTTTTCAGAGCTATTGGGGAGTTGCCCCCAAATATGGAGCAAAAATTCATTTCTCAATTTCGCCTCAAAGGTATGATTATTCTGAACATGTTTGCCAAATTTTATAAAAATCTTACTTTCATCAAAATCAGTACTTGCTCTTTACGTAAGAAAGTAACAAATTAAATATAAAAATACATATTTTTTTTTAAATATTTAATTTATGCTGAAATTAAAAACAAGAATCAGGAGGTCAATGGAGGTTAATCATAAAGGAGAGAATATTTCTTTCAATCCTAATTAAATTCAGTAACATTATTATTATTATTATATTCAAATAGCATACTTTTTTCTTTCCAACATTATTTTTTTCTACTGTTTATATCAACTAAACAAATTAATATTATTACAGTATGATCACAAAGTTACATTTATTTTAAAATTGAACTATCCAAATAAGCACTATTGATAAGGGATGTCTTTAAAAGCACTTATCCAAAATTAAAAAAAAAAATAGAATTATTTATGTAATTTTTATATTTACCTGAAGGTGTTGTAAGGTTGGCAAAGAACATGGCTATAGCTACCAACAGGATCATAGGAAACTGTAAAATAAATAAATAAAATAATTCAATTATCAAATGTATTAAACAAATTATATAAACGTTTGTACTATTGTTTTCTTGTGGACATGTTCACTAGATTATTCATCAGCTGATTTATATTTTGTTCACTTGTTGGTTTGATTAATTATTTATTAGCTCATCTTTTATTTACTTTAATATTTCATTTGATTATTGAAGTTTCGTCTATTAAGGTGCAATCAATCCTGAGACTTATTATTCATACCAGATAATTAACTTTAGAATAAAAATAAAAAAAGGTTTTTTTTTTTATTATTATTATTATTATTTAATAGTAAAGATGAAAGCACCTAAAACAATATGAAAAAAAAAGTTTGTCATTTAGTGTGGCACATAGCTTCCTTGCATCCTATCATGCCTTTGAATGATGTTATGCTTTAACTTATTGCTTTAATTATTGCCTTATTTAGTTAATTGTTTCTCTCTTCATTGCTTCTGAGCAATGAAGGTATCGGAAGAATTGTGATTGTACTCAAGAGTGACATATATTTTTATTGGTCCAATTTAAAAAATTGATGAAAGTAATCCATCGGGGACATCAGGGAGCATTTTTGGTGTGGTGTCTGTCTGTCCATAATTTTTTAATGAATTTTGGTTGGTAGATCATTATCTAGCCCATATAAGTGAATGTTTAATCTGTGCCCTTTGGTTTCTATTCCAAATGCACACAAACATACATTTATTTACACCAAAATGTTTAAATGTACTTATTATATCTAATAAGTACATTTTCTGACAAACCTTCCAATTTTTTTCAATATCTTAAAATTGGAAGGTTTGTCAGAAGTAGCCACTAGATCGTACCATAGTAATTTCAATTGTCTGTGCTCTTTAAATTTTGATAAATTAATATTTTTATTCGTGTAAAATATCATAACCGTTAGCAGATTTTTATTATTATTATTATTTATTTTTTTTAAAAGTAAGGGAAAATATTAAATAAATGAGACATTAATAGTAAAAGCACACACGAATAAATTTAACGACAGATAGTCAAGGAACCAAAAATATTTCCTGATATCTGAAACAGATTAATGTCTTACGATTTTTAAAAATCTAAAGGCCCCCATACACACATCAACTTGGTTGTCCAACTATGTCTCTCAACCTGGTTGATCAACATAAAAAAAAGTTGAACTCATTAGAGAGAACCAGCATACAGAGAACCCAGCATAAAGTGAAACCATACCCGAATAGTTTTGTTCCTGTGTCTGTCTGTCACTCTGTACTGTTCCAATAACTTTTGAATCAAAAGAGATAAAAACATAAGCTCCGCCCACCAGTATCAAAAGGGTTTTGATGTCTTTCAACATGGTTGTTCAACTTGTGATTTGGTCTCTTCTTCTTCTTCGTTCTTCATAGGGGAAGCTGGGAGACACTAATGAAGTGGGTGGTACGGCGTAGGTCCATAGAGCTTAGTCTTCAGGGGCGTCGGCTCAGGCCAGGTGTCCTCTCTCTGTTGAGCTAGAAGCGGACAGTCCTGGAGCACGTGGTCCACTGTCTGAGGAGCCTCCCCATTGCACCCACATAATCCATTGTCGCCCACTTTACATTTTTTAAATAAGTGATCTTTAAGTTTACAGTGGCACGTTCTTAGCCTAAAGATGACTACTACTATTTGTTCTCTCAACCTGCCCGACACACTTCAACTTCAACGTCAACTCAACCAAGTTGGACAACAAGTTGATGTGTGTATGGGGGCCTTCATGATACGTTTCAACTTTAACTCAACCAAGTTGGACAACAAGTTGATGTGTGTATGGGGGCCTTAAGACAAAAATTTTCATTCTGAAGAACGATCACATAGCTTCCTTTACCTTCAGTAAACTCGGAATCAATGCATAACTATTTGCCTTAAGAGTAAACAAATAAATAAAGATACGTACTATTAGGTATTTCCAACCCTTCTGGATGTTCAAAGGGCTTGGTATATTGACTCCTTCACCCTGCTTCACTTTGTAGTTACCAAGTAACAAGTCTAAAGAGTCCTGTAAAAAAAACATTTGTACAATGCATAGTTGTATTACTGTCTATCAATTAGTGTTTGATAAAATAAAAATAATTAAAACTTCTTTTATTAATTGATTTAATGAAAATCATTGCAGAAAAAATGAATAATAATGTATTTGTGGAGAGAGGGACTTATTTCTTTAAAAATCAAGTCAAAAATTGATTGGACGATTGCTTCTTGACTCAAAATTAGATTATTTTTATTGTTAAAGGTTGACCAATAAGTCATGGAAATTTGAGGAGTGCGCTAGTGTCGTTGTTGTGGTGTCATGCATAGTCAGTTTTTAATATAATAGACCATTGTCAAAAAACACAGTGTTGTTCTTTTGTTATTAATAATTTTATTTTTGATAACTTCAATATTTTTTGCTACACTGTACCTGATAAGAAATATCACTAATAATATACAATAATATCTTTATATTCTTATTTCTTTATTATTCATAATAATATTCTATAATAACAAATATATATATTAGGTTTGTTCCAACCCTGTTATTGTAGAGTCCATTGCATTTCCATCATCCTGTGGATTTGTGGATCGTAAAAAAATCGTTTAGGATAGTTGTGGCTATAATTTGTACTGTATAAAAACAAACAAAAAAGGAAACCTTACAGATTGAAAACCTTCCTGTTGTTATTCGTGAAATTTGACACAACTGCGCATGTCATACAAACTAAAAATGGGTATTGTCTTAGCACCCGACTATACTGACTTCGGCAATAATCGGAAGTTCCGACTTTAAACGAAGCTAAGCTTTCAGTTTCTCCTTCATGACTTCTTGGTCAACCTTCAGTTTACATCTTGTTAAAAAATCAAATTTATTACAAAGTTTGTACTTTTATAAAAATAAAAATATAAAGATAAAATCAATCTGTATATAAAGAGCAGTAATTTCTTACTCATTTCTTTACTGATGTTAATTGATCATGTATGAACCAAATTCCACTTAGCATACCTGAGTATATCCATGCCTGAAGTTATTCCTATAAAATCGCAAGAGTGTATTGGACAAATCTTGTAATTGTCCAGCAATAGTTCTCTTGCCGGTTCTAGTGAAGTCAGTTTTCAAAGCACAACTTCCCGCGTACTGGTTGGATATAGCGTCGGCATGATCAGCCCATGTGTTTCTGAACAGGGACTCCAACCCGGAAGCATTTTCAACTCTTTCACCTTCTCGTAAAATACCTAATTTCTAAACAGAGAGAATTAATTATTAAAACATATTATCTTGAAACAAGTAAGGCGCACTTCACGTAATTACGTGAGGCGATAATCGCCGGTTTCTGTACGATTAAGTTAAAATTATTTAGTTTATAGTTGCACATTCTTTATCCACACTTTAAGAACTTTAAATTGGTTTATAACATGTCATGGCAGCTAAAACATTTTTTTAAATCATCCGCCATATTGGTCGCCATCTTGAAAATATTATGTGTGTTATTTTAATAGTTGCATATTAATTTTCTACACTTCATGACCTTTAATTTGATGTATAACATGGCATGGTAACTAAACATTTTTTTTTAGTCACCCGCCATATTGGCTGGGCCGCCATCTTGAAAATATTAAGCGTAAAAACTCCAAAATGTGTCCAGTTACCTCAAATGCTGAGATGCACCTGTGTACAGAATTTCATGTTCCTAGCTATTTATGAATTGAAACAAGTAACGGACAAGACACCAACGGACAGACAGACAGACAGAGCCGTTATATAAGGTTTCTTTTTGTACTTTGTACAGAAACCTAAAACCAACATTCTTGTTTATACCTTGAAGATGGAAATTGATTATTTTCGAAACATTGGTAAATTTATCACTTTCATTTTTTTTTTTTTTTTNGTGATCTTTTACTCAAGTTATCGTCATCGGTAGATATTTCGTGACGGATTTCACGTGACGGTGATTTCATGATGGTTATTTTGTGACGGTGATTTTGGCCGTTTTTTTCGGATTCACTCCCAGGTTCCGTACGTGCCATAAGGAAGTTCGTTCCAAAAAATTAACAGCTTTGTTGCAACGGCCTGTATTAATTGTGAAATTAACTAAAATTGTATTTACCTCACTCTGATGATACTACCCTACCAAGGCTACTATCTTTTGTGACCGGCCTAGTAGAAACACTCTACAAAAAAAAAAAACAGTACTCTACAGTGGCGGCAATAAGGGCCACACAGACCCTATGGTGCGGGGGGCCCCAGGAAGGGAAATTTGGGCCCCCCCTAAAAGTTTACAGGGGGGGGGGGGGGCAATTTTTTACTGCC
>KZ651213.1:730816-749268 GCA_001010745.2 Gerris buenoi
ATTTTTTTTTGGTGACTAAAAAGTTAAGAACCACTGTGGGCAATTTTTTACTGCCGCCACTCTACTCTACACTCATGTTCCTTGTGCTGAAAAGTAAGCTAGTGTACTCTACCAAGTTTAAACCAGGCTTAAAGGCTGTTTGGATGAGTCTAGGACTGTCAAATGTTCGTTAATTTTTCCTTTCTTTAAGATCTTTTAAGAGGCACTCTAGATAATTTTTTAATTTTCACTAGTAAAATGTATGTATAAGGGTTTTTTCCTCCTCTCTGTTTTAAATGCCTGATTTATTTATTTTTTTGAGTTGCCAATGAGTTAAGGTTCTACGGGTTGAGAATCAAGAATTTGGTATTAATAAACTTGAAGGATGCTAAAACTAAATGCTTGGTAGCATGTTACTTACCTGTAAGACTAAAGTAAGGCTATTTTTGGCCAGCATACTCTGCACAACATTTGTCCTGTCTAGACAATCTATGCAGTTAGTTCTAAAAATACCATCTTGCATTGACACCTGGGGAAAAAAAATATAATTAACATTATTTTTTTTTACTAGAAATAATAATTTAATGATTTGATATAAAATATTCTTCTTATGAGTTGCTTAAAAGCTTGTTAAATTGTTACAAAACTCAATTTCTCTCAAAATAACACTTTCGATGCCAAAATTTTGACAAGGATATGAGCATGGCATGTTATTTCAATCTCTTGTGATTTAAGTGGCTGATAATTTGTTGACTGCCTCTCAGGCAATTACAACCTAGACTTAATATTTTGTCATCATCTGCCAAAGCACATCACTAATAAACGATTTAAATTGTCTATAGCAGAGTAAAGGTAAAAACACAGAGAAATAAGTGACCAGTTGGAAATTGTTCATCGCACATGACCCTTGTAAACAAACAAAAGATTGAAAGGGGGTAAAACATTGAACACTTGGCATTTTCACTCATCAGAACGAGTTAATTTCAGGTTGATCTGGTTCATGAATGCTTTTCTTATTGCTCCTCTCAAAGTCACTCTCTGAGTTCCATACTTCAGTGTTTTTCTTTACTGAACAGTGAACATAAAAATATCAAGGTTTTTGTCATTGCAAATTTTTTTTTGGTGACTAAAAAGTTAAGAACCACTGTGATAAGTCACCTGTTTTGCTACGTTTTTACCTTAAGGGGTTAAGGAAGAATTGAATTTCTACAGTATAAATAGTTGCAAAATAGCAAAATGAAGATAAACTATCATGGGTTCCAGTTAAAGCCAAATATTTAATGATCAATAGCTTAAAAACTAAATATTTTTAAAGGATAATAATTGGTGTATAGTGTATACACTTTTAAAACAGATGTATGATAAATGAACTTAAATGAAAATTTATGAAATTGTACTTATGCCTAATTGGATTGAATGGGTTTACAGGCACATAACTGAAGCTGTACAAAATACTGAATATTTTTATTTGAACAAGATCTATTACCTAAAATTGTTAACACCTAATGAAGAATTTATAATGAAACCACAAATGGAAATAATAATAATTAACCTGGGATGCAACCATTAATGATAAAGGTAGGGTGTGCATGATCTAGACCCTCAGATAGGGATGTGAAGGGACTAGACTCTAAAAGAGTTTCTTAATTCCCTTCCACAAACTGGGAATGTCAGTACTTCTCCTATTTTAGCTTTACCTCCTGTAGTCTGCACATTCCTCATGGTGAAGTAATTACCATTACCACTCAGAGATCAGGTTTAGGTTCATTTCAGGTAAATAGAAAAAAATTCTAAATCAAGTGTTTGCAGTAACAGTAACAGCCATATACAGCTTAGGTACAACCAACTTGAACCGTCTATTTCAGATCCAACCACAAGTAGTGATGTACCACATCAGGTAGTAAACCTGGCAATTTCATTAGTTTTGTAACAATTTAGTGGATGGATTGCGTTCAAAGAAATTTTTTTATTGCAATCAACCACTGTCAACAACAAACCTTACAAACTGATTGAACAATGAGTTGGTTGAGATAATGAGGTGACATTTGATAATAAGAGACAATGAGAGTGATCTTAATTGAAAATCAGGAATAAAAATAATAAACCAGGAAGGAATAATAAATCAAATTATCATTATTATTAACACTGGGAGACAGACAGAGAAAAATAGGCTCTAGCGCCGGGACTTGAACCACGGGCTTCTACATTTCCAGTGTAGCGCTCTTACCAACTGAGCTACGCAGGAGAATGATTTTTCTCTGCCGTAACCGATAACTNTTTTTATTTGAACACGATCAATAATCTTAAATTTTTAACAATGAAGAATTTATAATGAAACCACAAATGGAAATAATAATAATTAACCTGGGATGCAACCCGTAATGAAAGAGGTAGGATGTGCAGGGACTAGACCCTAAAAGAGTTTCTTAATTCCCTTCCACAAACTGGGAATAAGTCAGTACTTCTCCTATTTTAGCTTTACCTCCTGTAGTCGGCACATTCCTCATGGTGAAGTAATTACCATTACCACTCAGAGATCAGGTTTAGGTTCATTTCAGGTAAATAGAAAAAAAAATCTAAATCAAGTGCTTGCAGTAACAGCCAAATAAGGCTTAGGTACAACAAACTTAAACTGTCTTTTTCAGACCCAACCACAAGTAGTGATGTACCCCACATCAGATAGTAAACCTGACAATTTCAATAGTTTTATAACAATTTAGTGGATGGATTGCGTTCAAAGAAATTTTTTTATTGCAATAAANACTATGCGACCTAGCGATAAGACTATTCTATATAAAATTAAAGCTGACAAAATGTGCCACAAGATTGATTATATTCATTTGTTCGCTATCTCACAAAGTTTTTGAGATATCCAAAGTCAAATTTCGCCAATTTTTAAAAAAATCATTTTTGCCTCACGTTTTTTTTCCTTATTTGACTAGCTAACTCTACGTATATTGCTAAAGTTTTATCTCAAACTGATAACGTTAACTGTGCCTAATGTAGGTATACATAAAAATGCCTTAAAACATAACATGACATGAAAAAGTGTAAATACCACTAAGTTATGGTAAATCTATAAGTTTTAGCAAAATGTGATGAGAATAAAACTTGAAGGCAACAAAATTTTCTATAAAATAAGACAAAAATCAGGTTTCTAGGGTGAATAAGTTTCATTTTATGAAGAAAAAACTGTGATTTTTTCCTAAAAATCTCAGTTTTTTGTTAAATTTCAACGTACATTAGGCACAGTTAACGTTATCAGTTTGAGNATGAAGTGAACACTAAGGCTTCAGATTCTAGACTAAATGTATTTTAATATTATAGATACAATAACAATTAATGATAAGGAGAGGGGATATATTACAAAGACCTCTGTTACAATGGCCCGTATCAATTGTGAGATTGACTAAAATTTGTACTTACCTCAGTGTGATGGTCCTACCCTACCGAGGCTACTATCTTATGTGATTTACTTAGAAGAGACACTCAACTAAAAAACAGCAAGCTAGTCTACACTCCCATCCCTTGTGCTGAAAAGTAAGCTAGTGCATTCTACTAAGTGTAAACCAGGCTTAAAGGTTGTCTTGTTGAGTCTAGGACTATAATAATGTTCTCATCGGCTCATTTTTTCTTTCTTTAAAATCTTTGTACAGTCACTCTAGATAATTTTCAATTATCACTAGGATAAAGGCGGAGATACACATTCCGTCAAATTGGGGAAGTAGTTTGCATGCCAAAAGAGTGTATTTGCCAGTAACTGGCATACCAAGGATTTTTATTAAGTTTTTATCTGTTTGCTTGCCAGCTACAGGCATGCCATTTAACAATCCACATGCAATTAGCTTGCACGTGCACGTGCAAAAAGCTGGCATGTTTTTGTTCAAGTTACAGGCATGTGCATAGGGTTTTTTCCTCCTCTCTGTTTTAAATGCCTGATTTATTTATTTTTTTGAGTTGCCACTGAGTTAAGGTTCTACGAGTTGAGAATCAAGAATTTGGTATTAATAAACTTGAAGGATGGTAAAATTAAATGCTTGGTAGCATGTTACTTACCTGTAAGACTAAAGTAAGGCTATTTTTGGCCAGCATACTCTGCACAACATTTGTCCTGTCTAGACAATCTATGCAGTTAGTTCTAAAAATACCATCTTGCATTGACACCTGGGGAAAAAAAATATAATTAACATTATTTTTTTTTACTAGAAATAATAATTTAATGATTTGATATAAAATATTCTTCTTATGAGTTGCTTAAAAGCTTGTTAAATTGTTACAAAACTCAATTTCTCTCAAAATAACACTTTCGATGCCAAAATTTTGACAAGGATATGAGCATGGCATGTTATTTCAATCTCTTGTGATTTAAGTGGCTGATAATTTGTTGACTGCCTCTCAGGCAATTACAACCTAGACTTAATATTTTGTCATCATCTGCCAAAGCACATCACTAATAAACGATTTAAATTGTCTATAGCAGAGTAAAGGTAAAAACACAGAGAAATAAGTGACCAGTTGGAAATTGTTCATCGCACATGACCCTTGTAAACAAACAAAAGATTGAAAGGGGGTAAAACATTGAACACTTGGCATTTTCACTCATCAGAACGAGTTAATTTCAGGTTGATCTGGTTCATGAATGCTTTTCTTATTGCTCCTCTCAAAGTCACTCTCTGAGTTCCATACTTCAGTGTTTTTCTTTACTGAACAGTGAACATAAAAATATCAAGGTTTTTGTCATTGCAAATTTTTTTTTGGTGACTAAAAAGTTAAGAACCACTGTGATAAGTCACCTGTTTTGCTACGTTTTTACCTTAAGGGGTTAAGGAAGAATTGAATTTCTACAGTATAAATAGTTGCAAAATAGCAAAATGAAGATAAACTATCATGGGTTCCAGTTAAAGCCAAATATTTAATGATCAATAGCTTAAAAACTAAATATTTTTAAAGGATAATAATTGGTGTATAGTGTATACACTTTTAAAACAGATGTATGATAAATGAACTTAAATGAAAATTTATGAAATTGTACTTATGCCTAATTGGATTGAATGGGTTTACAGGCACATAACTGAAGCTGTACNACTGAATGAAAAAGTTTAACTTCATTATTACTAAGAGATGTTAGTTTCTCGTTGTAGATGCTTTACAATCTTTTCCATATTATTTGATTAAGAATATAATTGCTATCAAAACATAACTATTCGTACAAATAGCATTTTTGACATACACTTTCTTAAGGATGTTACTGAAAGACAATTGTGTTTATATATGGGAGTATACATGGAAAATTTAATCTGTTCATTGCTGCCACTTAATGACAGATGAAGCCTCTAGTAAGAAGTCACGATGAAGCCTCAAATGGCCTTTCAATTGCTTAACAGCTCTTGAGAATCAGTTTTTTTTTTCTCCATTTACTGCTCTTTTCAAATGAATTTTATTTTAATCCTTTCTCCAGACTCAAACAGGCAAATTATAAGCAATTTATAAAAATGACAAAAAAATTAATTACTAAGACTTGATACAGTAGTCTCGCTAATCCGGACACCGCTAGTCCGGACGTCCGTATAATCCGGATGGGCCAAAATCGAAGAATAGGCTCTAGTGCCGGGACTTGAACCACAGGCTTCTACATTTCCAGTGTAGCGCTCTTACCAAATGAGCTACACACCCAGTGTTAATAATAATTATAATTTGATTTAAATTAACAATTAATTAAAGTAAAGAGGTTGGATGTAAGCTGTGCAACTTCCAGACTTACGCAGATTCTTCCTCACTCACTAATTTAACGTTTACTACTTTCCCTCCTGACTGTTGTTTTTTGTAGTATGTGTTGTCCTGTTTGCATTATTGTTAAGAATTTGCTTTTATGGGGTTTTATAGTCCGATTTTTATTTTATATTTTAATTATGTTCTACTTGTTTTCAATTTTTTTAACTCTGTTTTCTTTTTTAAAATCTTAAACCTGTGTGAACTTACCGGCTTATTGTATTGTTTTTGGCTTAGACTCAGTTGATGATCGTTTTCTGTCGAAAGATGGCTCTGTAAAATATATGGTAATTAGTAGAGAGTGTTTTTTTTATTTTATGATGATTTACACCACTGCTTAGCTCCTCTCGTAATACGCCCTTAGCAGGTTCTGAGGCAAGGTGTCATTAAGTGGGGGTTGGTCATCAAGGATGCAAATATTATTTTAAGCAACATTAGCTGTTTCCATGTTTTAATGAAAAAAAGAAAAGAAAAGAAAGAAAAAAAAAAAAAAAAAAAAAAATAATGCAAATCAAGAAAAAATGAATGCTTACAGTGTGTGAGTTGTTGATTCTCAGAAGAAGTGAGTGTGCGTCCTGGTAGTGTGAGAGTCTGTCATTCAATAGACTTAGACGTTCATACCTCATCTTACTGCATTCCTTGTGGAAGTCAAACCCTTCATACCTTTTGTAAGAGAAAAAGAAACAAGCGTTAAAAATGGAGTTTCATTAATTAGTAGATTTAGTTTACTGAATGAAAAAGTTTAACTTCATTATTACTAAGAGATGTTAGTTTCTCGTTGTAGATGCTTTACAATCTTTTCCATATTATTTGATTANAAAATTATATTAACAAAAGCTCTTATTATTGTCGGAACCCGTCTTCAAGCCTCTCTTAACTTCAAAATTGTAAATTAATTTTTAGGCCAGGAGTTAAAACTAGAAAAAACTTATTTAAAAAAAATCTGTTCATTAGTTTATTTAGGGTTTCGTTTATTAGGTGTTTGTGTGAGTCAGCATTCCATGCATTTTCTTTGAAAATTTCTTTAGCCAATAATTATACTCTGGCTTATGCCAGACATGTTTTTTTTCTATTTAATACAATTTTCTATCTTTGGTTGGGGCTGAACCTCATTTAATTTAATTATTTCCTTCCCTTCTCACCTCTTCATCTTTTCTTTCTTGTTCTGTTCTGTTATCCTGCTTTAACCTTTTATTTTAATAAAATATTCTATCCTCCTCCAACCTATGAAGAGACGGCAGTTCAAGCTCATGTGAAGTTTAATTTAGTTGTTCCAAATGAGGTAATAACAAATATTTACTAGCTTCAAGTAAAGTACCCATTTCTAATTTTATTCAATCCCTATAAAGTGATTTTTATCATTCTATTTAAATGATTATAACATTTTAATAAACATAATTATCTCTCTCAGTCAAAATATTATTTAAGAAACTTCTTAATTTTAATTTAAACTTTAACTTCTAAACTTCTTAATTTTTCCACATGATGAAAATGTTTAACTGCTGGCTTTTTACACATTCTTATAAAAAGAGAAAAAAAAGTTTGACAGAAATAAATAAAGAATATAACATTATAGAAAGAATATAATAGTCAAAACTAGTTTTCTGCATTACAATATTTTTGAAACTGGCAAATTGCCCTTTCTGATTTCTACATAAAATAGCAGTAGAAACAACTAAATTATTCTCACATAATATCAAAACAATTTGACCAGACATCCACTCTTATATTCTTATGAATTTTCCCCAGTAATTATTGTCCAGTTGCTTCAAGAATTTACAACTTAAAAAGGATTTGGTTGGGTTGCAAACAAATTATTCTTACTTTATGTTTGGATTTGAAATAGTTTCCACCATTTCTTTCAGAAAATTTTCCAATTTGCCTTCTGATCCAGTGTGATTAATCTAGCAAACAAATAAAATGATAAAATGTAAACATAGTGATAAAAATGGTTTAGTTTATCAATTTCATATAAAAATAGTTATTTAAGCACCAAGGGAGTAAAGTAAGTGATTGCACCCTGAGCGATGAAGTTGGTTCCTGAGGCGAAGCCGAGGGAGTTAATTATCGTGAGGGTGCAAGTGATTTTTACTCCCGAGGTACGTACAAGATTTTACCTCCAGAAGGGAGAAAAAAATATGAAAATATTTTTAAGAATAAAATAAACTTGTTCTAAAGCAACTTACCAAGTTAACGATGACCTGTTTGCCATAAAGTTTAAGCTGGCTGTTAAAGTGCTTGAGGAAAGCATCTTGATGATTCTCTGAATCAATTAACTCTGGTCTCGGTTTTATTTTCAGGGCAGGCCACTGGCTCCAGTAGAGAGGAATAGAGCCACGAGTCTACAACGTTAATCAGGTATGTGATTTAAACAATTTAACGTCTATTTAAAATTAAAAACCAATAGAATTTTGATGCTATAGGATTATAAGGATAGAAAATACAAAAATATTGAAGAATTCGGGTAAAAAGTTTCTAGTCTAGCTCTAGCATCATAATACCAGATCTTAATAATACCACATAAAAAGATACTTCATAAATACTAGTTACATTAACTTGCCTGAACAAAAGAAGCCAGATCTGTAGCAGTCTCGACTATCTGTTCAGTTTCCACAAAGTTTGCAACATTACCGTTAGGGTCGACACCCCTAGTAAAGAGACGTGTTCCAGCACGCAGCCTGCTCCTTCTAGACACCAAGGCGTAGCTGAATGTCCTTCCATTTAACTGACACCAGTTTATCGACACAACTAAATACTTTTGTTTAAGGAATCTAATTCAATGTAAGAGTTAGTTTTTAAAACATCATTTTTTTTAAATTTCTCCACAATAAAGCACATGATTTGAATTCTCTCAAACTTAAAATAATATAACATAAATCCATAAAACTTGAATAATTTTTAAATATGTGTATTAAATTGCTTAGGACAAGGAGCTAGTTAGAAGAGGTCTGTTTAGGCAGTATTTTGTTGTTAATATGTGAACAAACTTTTTGATTTTATTTTACAACTTAAATAAACTTTAAGTAAATTGCTACAGGGACCCCCTATTTTTGTTCTCTTGTTTTTGTTTTATTTTATTAGAGGAAATAAGTATTTTCTAAAGAGAAATAAGTATGAAAAATAATTTTTTCCGTGGTAGGCTGCGAAATAGTAACTTTAGAGCCTAGAAAACAAAGCTAAAATCAATTTTTTCGTTACGTGGACTTAAAAAAATCTTTTCATTACTCCCGGGAGTAAAGAAAAAATTTTTTACGTCCTAGGACGCAAAAATTTTTTATTGTACTGCAAGAAGTTATCAAAACTTCCAAAGCGCTGATTTCTTACAAATGTGGCTCTTAGTACAATTGAATTCCGCTAGATGTCAATGCGTTTTATTTATCTTTTCTTATAATGTAGCCTCTTTTTAAGGTTTCTTTTTTTAATCTTAAGTTTAAACTAATATTTGTTATTATTATATTGTTTATTGATTAATATTTAATGTTTTTTTATTGTCTGCCACCACAGAAAAAATAGCATATGCTACACGACTGTGAATTTTTTTTTCTTTACCTTGGCAATATTTCCTGTCTCGCTTCGCTTGACAGTACATGTAATTTGGGGTGGGTTTTTTCTGGGAAAGAAAAAACCCACTTCACAGCCTAATAACATAATATACTATTATTTATTTTGTTTCCGAGATTACCTATGCTGATTACCTACCTGCTATGTGATTGTTTTGAAGAACATACATTTTTTTGTCTCCTAAAATTCCAAGGCAGATAATCTGTTTCAGACATCAGGGAATATTTTTGGTTCTGTGTCTGTCTGTCGCTTAATTTTTGCAAACCAACATACTTATCTTAAAAACTACTTATCTGATTTTAATGAAATTTGGTTGGAAGGTAATAATTAGCCCATTGCTGTTCCCTTATAAGTTTTAACCTTCTTAACCTTAACCGTGGACCCATTTGTTTCTCTTAAACATGCGCTTCAACATACATTTATTGACATCTACATGTTTAGAAGTACTTATCCAATATTGAAGAAATTTGGATGGTGGATAATATTTTTCTTATATCTTTTCTTAGTTAACACCTATACCTTCAAAAGTTCTCAGCTGATTTTATGAAATTTGAAAGGTTTGTTGAAAGACCTAAATTAATTTCAACGGCTGCGTTCATTAAATTTTGCTAATTTGATACTTAAATTCATGCAAAAAAAAAAAAAAAAAATATACCTAATAATAAAAAAATAAATAAAAATGGGGAAGATTAAATAAATTTGACAAAAATATGTTGTAAAAGCATAAATCATGAGAGTATACAAAATAGGACTTGAGGAAGCTATGTGCCACACTAATTGACAGACTATTTCATAATATGTACTTGCTTGATCTGAAAATCACATCTACATAAAATAAACTAATGTCTTATGTATAATCATATCGCAAATCTCAAGCTTAACTACTACTTCAGTTCTCTTAGACCCTTAGAGTTCTGAATAAATTTGCTGATGATTGCATTCAGCCCAAATCTTATATTATAAACTTAAGGCAAAAGTACATATGTAATGAAAAACAAGCAGTTACCTTGTTTACCCATCACTTGTTTACACCTTAACTAACTACATAGACACCATTTAACCTAAGCAACTACCATTTATTGAACATAACACATAGGGCCTTTTGCCAGAGTCAGTAATTTACCAAGTAATCTCCAGATTCCAAAACATAGATTATAGTAATGGGCTACCATGAAACCTGAATTACTAACTATATATATATGAAGCTCACAACAAATGACTTAGGTCTTTAAACATGCAACAATAATTTTCTTCAATTAATTCATAAAAAGGATACATCCAAGTATAATAGGAAGAGAGTACTGTTCAAGGTTGGAATTCTTTGCGTTGAATTCCTCGAGGAGATATTGATTCCAGACGAACCTCTGATCTGCTCTGGTGTGGAGAGGTGTTTGTAGGAAGGTGGGATCAGTTGCAGCTAGACGCTGGGCACTGTGAGTTAGATCATGAGTGTATGAGAAGTAGTAGTGTGGGATAGATAGCGCTGTCTCTATCAAACCAACATACTCCTTATTCAGAGCCACCTGTAATTAGTAGTATCAAGTTGTAACTAATTATTAACAACAATATTATTATACAGTAGTCACCGCTTAATGTGATCACGGTTAATGTTATCAACCGCTTAGTGTGATCAAAATAGCTTGGAACGGCCCCACCCAATACCAATGCATTAAAAAATATCCGCTTATTGTTATCAGTATTTCGTTTATTGTGATCAAAGTCGTCGAAATCGTTGAATTTTTTTATATAATTTTCGGGGAAATGACTACAGCTGCGGCAAACCGAGAAGCGTTTTGTCTAAACACCCAGGATTCTCAGAAAGTATACCTCACGCCACCTTTCCCTTCCTCTATATTTATTACTACATAGATATAGAACATCTAAACATCCATTTCTCCCCTATTTCTACGACATTTCACGTAGACATAGATCAGTTTTTTTCTTTGTTTTTTTAATGTTTTTGTCTTTCAATCGTTTCCGAGAACTCTTAAGCCAAATTAACATGACATTTATACAAGTTTGAAGTCGATTAGTTTCGATAAAGTTTTTTTTTTTTTTTTTTTTGTTCATAATAAACAGTATTACTCCCTCCAGTAGTGCCATTTGCTTATTATTATGTATTATTATTTTTTTCCCCCATCCGCTTCAGCGGCTATGGCTATTAGCGTGAATATCAGAATTTTCCAGTGTTATCTATTTATATTTATATTTTGATCCAATAAAAACATAATAAAAGCTTAACCAATGAGATTTTGCTTATTATTATCAGTTGGTTAATGTGATCACTAGGCCTTGGTCCCAAAGTGATCACATTAAGCGGCGACTACTGTAATTGCATTGAAAAAAATGTACGCCAAAAACATTGTTTGCCTTAGAATCTGCTATATATTGCTGGTAATAAGATTGAAACAGCAGGGCTTTATACAAAGATGTTGTGTCCTTGACTCATTGATAGCTTGGCCTCTATAGCCCCTCAGCCATGCTGGCTCTCATATTGTAACCTTACTATATCTTGTAATAAGACCTTAGTACTACTACTACTATATTTGAAGTTTACAAAACAAAACAAACATATTGATTGTTAGGTTTAAAATGATTTCTTAAAAGATGAAGATGAAATGAGTTGAGACTTGTTGTACCTGTGGTTCAGAAAGATGAGTAGTTGTGCGATGAAATGGAAGAAGTTCCCAACTTGAAAGCTTGTATATCTCCTGACCATGAAGTTTACCAACATGAGTCCTCGCTGTAACTACAACCAAGTATAGCCCGGCAACTAGTCTGGCGCAGCCCAGTATACCGTATATCTCTCGTCTCGGAACTGAAGTAGGTAACTGTCCACTGAAACCTAGCACACACCACAATTATGACAAAATTAAGAAAATTAAAACCTGTTGTAGTTTTATCACAACCATTCAATTTTAGGCATTTTTTGCCATCCTATTAGCAACTATATTAGATCATTGCAGGATTTCATCACACTAATGCGTAATATATAAAAAAAAGTATATTATAAATTGAATAATAATGACACTTGTTGGTTTTGGATAGCAATGAAATGGTTTTAGCCAAAGGCTTTTCGGTCTTTATTAGCAGAAGAATAATGATACAATCAATAATGTGGAAAATGTCACGAATCTTCAGGAAGCAATTGAATTTATGTTAGTATTAAGACTTTGGTTCTAGCATTAGGCCTTTCAAATCCAATGATCTCTGCTCTTTTGCATTTCCTTTGCCTAGACTCTATAGTTCTGGATGGGCTCTCAAACATATTTAACACTCTGTAACACATCTGTCATCCAACTGTTTGGTTATGTTTTGTTTATGTTAGAACTTTGCATGTATTCTAATTAGAAACAGATGTGAAATCTTCAAATTTGCCTCCTGCATCATAGACTATAGTCCACCAGTTCCAAACCCTAAGAATAAGTTGAGGCTTTTCAGCTGTATTCATCCACTTGCTTCTGGGACTTTCCCCTCTCATTATGCCCTCTACTTGATCATTCATGTTTTTTGGGGAGAAAATGTCTTTTGTGCTTACAGTTAAGATTGTTGTATATTTTTTTAAACTATCTTGATATATTATCTCTAACCTTCCTCCTCAAATATTTCCTATTAAGCATTTTGTTAATAACAGAAATAATTCAAAACTGTGAAAAGTAAGTCAAATAGCAACAATTAAAAGTTAAAATTTATTTACCCTTTTAGATTTTAAAGTAAAAATTACAAAATAAATAAAAAATATCATTTTTTTTATAGTAAAAAATCAAAAATATTCCCTGATGTCAGAAATGCATTTCTGTCCTGGGAATTTGTAATCAGGAGACATAAAAAATTTGTTCTCCAGAATGGCTTAAGTGCTTCTTTCACCTTCAGTAAGCTCAGAAGCAAACAAGTAAGGCGCGCTTCACGTAAGTACGTGAGGCGATAATCGCCGGTTTCTGTACGATTAAGTTTAAATATTAAGTGTAACAGTTGCATATTCTTTTTCTACACTTCAAGACCTTTAAATTGATGTTTAACATGCCAAGGTAACTAAAAACTTTTTTTAGTACCTCACCACCATATTGGCCGGGCCGCCATCTTGGAAATATTAAGTGTAAAAACTCCAAAATTTGTCCAGTTGTCTAAAATGCCGAGATGTACCTGTGTGGCAAATTTCATGTTTCTAGCTATAAGTAGTAGTTTATGAATTGAAACAAGCTAACGGACAGACAGACAGAGCCGTTATATAAGGTTTCTTTTTTACTTTGTACAGAAACCTAAAACCATGTTTAATATGGTAAATACATATGAGAAACCTAAAACTTTTTTAAAACCTTTCAACAAAGCCTAAAAAAGATACAATCTTTTTAATCTAATGTTTCACATCCTTAAATAAAACAGACCAGTAAACATTTTGTATAAAAAGTAATCTTTCTTCCATAGTATCTAAAAAACTGATAAAAAGGGACCAGTGTTGATTATGATGTTTCCAGTTTGTTCTGGTTTGAGGTAGATTTTTTAGATTTATTATTTGACAGAATATTAGAAATTTAGATTTTTTTTATGAGCTCATTGTCAGTTACTTCACGTAAGAGCTATTTATTTACTATAGAGCACACTTTAGACATTTCTAATTTGCTGGGTTTTCAAGATGGACAAATCTCTAGATCTAAGAAATTTGCGAAAAACCAGGGATGAGGTACCTGAATTTGATACCAGACAAATTAACCTCACTTCTTATCAACAGAATATATTATTATAAATGCATGATTCTTTACATTGAAATATGTACATCAAAAAGCTAACTTAAAGAAACACAAGTCAAGAATTGGAAGAAACTGTTCTTGATAGAAAATATTAAGAACAGTTTTGATATAAATGGGTCCATCAAGCCTTCTTTAGATAACTGTTAGTGATTTANCAATTTTTCTCTTTCATCATGATTATTCTATTTCATCATGATCTTTCTCTTTCATCATGATTATTCTATTTTATCATGATTATTCTATTTCATCATGATCTTTCTCTTTCATCATGATTATTCTATTTCGCCACTGCAGGTCACTTTAGACTTTAGACAGTGACATCGATGTTGACCTGAAAAAACATTGAAAACATCGATGTCCCAACAGTTTAATATTATATAATGAACTCTGAGCTGATTTACCTTTAAAACTAGCTGTGAAGATGTGTCCGTTGTATCTTGAATGTGAAATTCAAGTTATTTGTTCACTAAAAAAAAAAACTATTTTCGCTTTCGCTAAATTCATGAGCTTAACCATTAATTACATGCATTATTTGAACACTGTTAAAAGTGAATTTGATTATTTGATAAATACTGTTTGTTATTTTTAAGCCAAAACTTTCGTAGAAGTATAGTCCCTGATCTAACATCTTGTTGTTTACAAAACAATAATATAAATTATTCAAAATTCAAAAGTATATTATTTAGGTAATAGTAGGTATTCATTAATTTATAATGGGGGGGGGGGGGTTCAAAACATCATGCAAACATTATACTCGGAATAATAAAAAAAACAAACAAACATACATTTTTCTATGCATATATACCATACTATATACCTACATTGATNGCATGATTCTTTACATTGAAATATGTACATCAAAAAGCTAACTTAAAGAAACACAAGTCAAGAATTGGAAGAAACTGTTCTTGATAGAAAATATTAAGAACAGTTTTGATATAAATGGGTCCATCAAGCCTTCTTTAGATAACTGTTAGTGATTTAATGTGATGTTTACATATAAAATATTAAAAATGTTAAGAAATATTGACATTATCCAAGCAGTTTCATAGAATTATTTAGAAATTGTGTATTACTTGTATAAATTATTAATATTTTCATGTTTATCCAACTAAAAATCTACCAATGAGGCAGAGGCAGTTATGGTATTATTTATAAAGAAATGTCCCCGAAGAAACTTTACGAGGATAGGACGAGTAGAAGAAACTAAGCGGGAATCTTTGACATTCCCTAGATTTGGTCAATAACTTCAGTGATACATATTGAATACATTGATATATACGTGAAAACTAATAGTTATACATTATAATATCAGCTAAACTAACTCAACTATTCCCACATTATTGCAATGAATCTGTATCCACAGTGATACTATCAAAAAAATTAGTTGTTAGTTGTCTTATGAATACTATCACTTCTGTACACACAAGATATTCTTTTGTTTAAAGAACGGTTAGACAAAGGAACACTGGTACTTTTTCACTTAAGCACCCCCCTATATCCCTTTGCCCAAATAGTTATTTAGAAAAAGTAACATTTACAGGGTAGTGTATATTCCTTAGTCTAAATTACTATTAAGACAAAAGAAATATTCAGTCCAATGTACCTTGGGACAAAGGAATATAACACTTGTGTATATAAATGTAATAATATCCCTTATAGTCAAGGAGATAGCGTGCAAAAAAGTGTCAGACTAATATCAAGCTACAGTTTTGTGAATAAGTAAATGTTTTAGTTTTAGTGCCTTTTAAGAATATGAGGTCGCCTAGCTTGTTTGCAGGACACAGCTTGGCATTTGAAAAAAACAAACCGGTGAAGAGCGAACATGTAACTCCCTTTTTGGTGGACAATGCGATTTTTATGATCCTGAGTACTAAATTAGTTAGTAGACCGAAAATCAAGTTGATGGTAGTCTCTCACTTAATAGGTGACCTTTTTGATTTGAAGTAATATTTGACTAACCTATTAAGTGACGCACTATCTATCATCAACTTGATTTTTTGATCTACGAACTAAGCAAGTACTCAGGATCATGAAAATCACATTGTCCGCCAAAAAAGGCGGGAGATGACCGCTCTACACCGGTTAATTGTTTATGCCTATTGCCAAGCCATGTCCCACTAACGAACTTACCTGACCACATATTTTTAAAAGGCACCAAAACATTTACTAATAAACAAAATTCTAGCTTGATGTTAAACAGAATTTTTTTTGTACGCTATCTCCCAAAATATTAGTCTAATTAACAATAAAGACAAAGGAATATTTAATATATGCTAAGAAAACTGTAGAACTCATTATCCTATAGATTTCTGAATAAGATTTAATATAATAAGATTTAATCTTACACAAGCTAAGACTCAATATTACAGGAGTGTAATAAAACTGCCCCAAAAGTCTCAATGTCTAGGGGAGACAAACACACAAACTTTTGTTGAGCTGACTATTGCTTAGAATTTATAACCAAGGGGCTAAAGTAAACAGTACTGGAACACCAGGCCTACTGCATACAAGTGTTAATATCCCTTAGCTTTAACAGTTTAATGAACAATCCCTGGCACTGAAATAAACAACATATATCAATACTACACCTAGTCCATAAAGAGCTTCTATGGTTTTAGTTAATAGTAGTCATGAAGCTAGTCTGCTATTGATAAAGACCTATAGTTTTAAAATCCATTGAGTATGCTTTATGTATTAAGTGTGTATAATAAATCATGTGGTGAAAATTATTTGTGTTATTGTTTATGACAAATAACCGCTCAAATTTTAATCTTTATCACAACGTCAAGATAAAAAAAGTGTAACAAGAAATCCCATAAAGAAACCTTACAATTTATAGATAGTTTTAAAGAAATTTCTCTGATATTATTATATCCCATTCATAAGTAAATTCATCACAAGTATAGCAGTGGGTTGTGGGTTGACATAAGAAGTTAATATATTTAAGTTTTTTTACTGGCAGTTCGAAGTGAAAGATGTCAAGGATATATTATAACTTGTAAGCCACAGAATCTATGTTGCTATCAAATCTAATTAAAAACTTGTTATAATGTTATTGATACTTTTAATAATAGATTAAATGATAATAAACTTGAATTATGCATAAACATTTTAACGCACTTGAATTAACTGATTTCTTACCTTCGAGAATAACATTTTCCGTCACTCTATCTATAGATAACACTTCCGAATTATTTGCTGGAGTTATAAAATATTTCTCAGGTGTTGTATATCTGTAAAAATAATCCAAAGAAACGATATGTAAAAATAAAATTAATTAATAGAAAAGGTATCGATCTGTAATTACTTCAGGGGGAAAACTACCCATGTAAAAAAAGATGTTTAGCAAACAAGAAACAATATTGTGAGTTATTTTTGAATACTTACAATATCAATACTTCATGTAATGGTGGAGCCGCTTGCATGTTTCTTCAATGTTTTTATTTTGTATTGTTTTTGCTTAATAAGACGGAATTGTTAAAAGTTTTAACTGCAGATATAATAATTTTGAATGACGACGGCAAAATGTTAAAAAAGGTACAAGGTTATGTTACAAGTTTGAACTCTGAACCTGTGAGGGAGGTTTCTCGTTTCATTGCTCAGTTCCTTTTCTAAGCAAATCGAACGTCACGTCTCATCTACATGTCCATCTTGGTGAATTTTATGTTTTGTTTACTAGTTTTAATTTTAATGCTTTTTTTATAAACGATTATTACATAAATATTATGCTGCGAGTTTCTATAATAAAGAAAAGCTACTTGTTTTGTGTTTAATTGTTATTGTTATTGTTTGAAGCCAACCGAGCATAATAAGTCGTCTATTTATGTGAAGGGGCTCCCCCCCCCCACGAGTCATTATGAAAATTAACTGACTTACTTCTAGAGTAGACATATACGACAGGAAATACTCGTGAAAAAAAACGATTAAAGTGTATTTTAGCGAATTTTCGAAGAAAATTAAGCTATTGCTATTGCCTCAAAATTTTTGTAATGCGAATTTTTGAAAATTTTTTTCATGGAAATCCGTTTCAGGCCATTCTGAATCGATTCCTAAATTTTAACACTTTTTTTTTATGTATATATGTATGTATGTATGTGTCACTTCAGACGATATCTCCCCTTAGGATGCACTTAAAAATTTCAAACAAATTTTAAAATGTCAATAATATCAAAAGAAAGGATGAGTTCGTTGGCCAGAACGAGAGTTCATTTAGAGTTGGAGTTCATTTAGGGGTCCAATTTTGACAAT
The DNA here is from genome assembly GCA_001010745.2 of Gerris buenoi. Classification (NCBI taxonomy): domain Eukaryota; kingdom Metazoa; phylum Arthropoda; class Insecta; order Hemiptera; family Gerridae; genus Gerris; species Gerris buenoi. Next base: position 749,125 of record KZ651213.1, read on the forward strand.
TTAGGGTCAAAAATAGCATAAAATCTTGTTTTTTCCATTTTACCCCCTTTTTATATGAAAATATGATAAAAGTGTACATAACAACAATTACTGTACTCTTAAAGAGCTTTCCAACGATGTGCATCTTGAAGGGTAAATACTATT
>KZ651213.1:759901-804468 GCA_001010745.2 Gerris buenoi
ATTTGTACAAGAATTGGCTGTGATCTTGACCGAAAAATGGCACGTCCTGTAACATTTGACCCACCATAATTCAAAAACTAGTCCGTTGATCTTAAAGTTAATTTATACCATTTGAAATCTTATGAAAAGTAGTAATTTTTCCTGAAATCGCCACACTTCTAACATCCCTTGATTAAGAGTAGAAAGCTCAGGAATTTCGTGGTCGAATTTTTAAAAATCCAAACTTTCAAATGAAACAGGACTTAAAAGATGCTTAACAGGTGATGGGCTAATTATGACCTACCATCCAATTTTTAATAAAATCGGACGAGTAGTTTTTTAGATATGTTTGTTCACGCCAACGTTGGTGTCAAGCCAGAAAAAAGAGAGGGGTATTTTTTATGGTGAAAAAAAAAACTTTAAAGGGGGGGGGAGCATAAACTATAGGGGGCATCACTAGGTTTATTTGCCCCACCAAGATAAAATACTTGTGTACGCCACTGGTGTGAAATATAAGTAGGATTATGTCATAAATAAAGGAAAAAATTCTAACTCCTTCTAATGGATGGACATAACTTCTTTTTCTTATTCTAATATGTATCGGGTTTCTCCAACACTGATTATGGAAAATTTAGTTTTTCATATTTCTATTCCTAAGGGAGCAATTCACGCTCTATTTTGTCGTCAGTTTTGTAGTCTAACTTTTAACTTTATGCTAAACGCTAAACAGAAAAGAGCAACAAGTTTCGTTGTTATTGCCAGCCTTGTGTTGATTTACATTTGAATTGAAGAAATAATAAGAATAATCCGACACTTGCATTTTTTGTCTCTGCTCTAACGTGATAGTATTAGAATTAGATTATCAAAGGTGCCATTAATTTGCAACTAATTATCATCAGTTTGAATGCTACTCCCCTGACAGATTTGAACTTTTAAGTTTTAACTTTTTCAGTTTTCAACCTCAACCTGACTCCAACCCAACATGTTAGGTGTGCATCATCCCCTATCGAGCATGTTGGTCCAACATCAGTTGAGCCATGGATGTGGTGGTGTTTAGTGTTTAAGTCAAATAAAATAGAAGAATCCTCCGCACGTGTAGGCTAAGAAATGGCTATTAGAGAGAAATAAATTTAGTCATAATGTCGTTATTGTCACACCTTGCTGCGAATGAGCCATACTATTATAAAAACCTTTTTGCGCATAAATGAGGAGTGTTTATAACTGTTTTAAACACTCCTTATCTGATAATTGTGTTGAACATTTTCCCTCAATTCTGTGACCTCGCCACCATGGTGATCGTGTTCGTCGTCTATCATCACTTCTTCTCTCGTCCGGTAAGCCAACGATGATATTCCTTTGTACGACTTCTTGGTCGGTAATAAACATCATTATGTTTGTTCATACACTTCATCTAGACCAATTCCGGTTTTGAACTCTGGAACTTTTTCATTTTCCTTCAAAAGGAAGCCCTAAGTGATTCAATTTTGGCTTTTATAAACTTTTTGTCACAATCCGGAAACATTTCCTTCCCTTTTAATAAACATCGTAGCCTTCTTTTCGAATATGTTCATTGCAATATCTTTTATCATTTATCATTATATTTAATACCCCATAACGGACGCTGGTCTGAATTTAGATCTATAAATTCGGTCTAGAATTTTTTTTTTTGTCATTAAAAGACATTTTGGTATGTGAATCACACAACGCAACAAATAAAATACAGCTGTACAAGACAAAACAACAGACAGACTGAGGACTGAGGTCATGTCAGGCGAGCCGCTCGACAGTTCACCATCCACGACGCAACATGTTGGACGTTGGGTCGGAATTGGGAAGTGCTGTCGAGCACAACACCCAACTTAACAAAACAGTCTAACATGTTGGAATGCACCCATCAACGAACGAATATGTCGGACGAGCCGCCGAACCCAACATGTTGGACCAACATGTTCGATCGTCGATGGGGGAGGTTAATGCATGTGGGTTTAGCATACCCATAAATTAATGTATTAGTGCATCAGCTGGATTCCCGTGCTTTACAAAAGAATGTGCTATGTATTTCTTTTTACTTTCGAGCTTTCCGAAGGTTACGGAAATTATCTGATTGTTCTGAGGAGAGGAATTAAAAAAAATACGCCTCCGATTTCAAAAATTCCTAGAGCAGAAATCCGTTTGAGATATCAGGGGACATTTTAGGTCCCGTGACTGTCTGTAGCTCAATTTTAGCGAACCAATGTATCTTAAAAACTAATCGTTCGATTTTTTTAATGAAATATGGATGTACGAAAGTAGCCTATGGTCCTACGAACGAAATGGTCAAAACGAAGATGGTCCCACATTACCTGCGCTCAATAAATGTTACTAAATTGATACATTTATACTCGTAAAAAAAATCAAAACTATTTTTACAGATTTAAAATAAAAGGTGGGAAAAATTAAATAGAGAATACTAGTAGGCAACCATGGTTTGCTAGGACAAGGCCCCTTGGGCCTTCCTAGCAAAGGACAACTGACAATTTTGTCCTTAAAAGGACAACTTTTACTCCGACGTATAGATATTCACGATAACCAATAAAATATTAAAAAAAAAAAAAAATCTGTCTGTCTGTGTTCTGAGTTCTATGGAAACGCGTGTGGTCTAAATTACTTTCTTAATCAAACTTCCTTATGCCTGTGCTTGTCTCTTCCATCTTGTAGTGTAGAGTGTTAACAAAGTTCTTGCCACCGTTTCCTGTCCATGGCCATTGTTCTGGCGTATCTTGGGTCTACCCCCCTCTTCAGGAATTCTGGGCTCAAATTGAATATCCATTTTAATTGTGACCTACCCCGTCGGATTCCATTATCTGATTTGGGACCTCATGATTTAAATTGACTAAGTGTGACTAATTAAATTTAACCACGAATTTTCCGTAACAACTAAGTAAATTTAAAATGCTAGAAAGTGTCGACTTGCTGTTTCGGACCAGATTGTATATTTGTTTCTGTTCTATTGGCAGATTCCTAACAATAAAACAACATTAACCAATTTATTATTATTAATAATAATACAACTTTGATAAGTTAATATACAAAGTAAAAAGAATTTGCTTTTTTTTTTTTTTTGGCCGCATGTACTGTTTGCTAACTCTGACCTTGGGAGTGGCACCCAGGTGCGATATAACAAAAAAGTGTAGACTGAAACACAATACTTTCCTACACTAATTTAACAATGGGACCTAACAAACACTTTTATTTACTATTAAGCAATCTATATAGTCGTATAAATTAGTAAAATAAAACGTTACAATTTTTGAAAATTAGCAACAAACTTTATTCTTAAAATAACATATAGCGAATTTCTGAACAATGTTTATGTATTTAAGTACTAATACGAGCTATTAGACACAGGTTCTATTATTTTTGTTGCTATTTCTAAAAAATGATTGATTTCCCGATTATTTCAACCCTCTTTTGCATAGAAACCATTCGACTTACAAAAAAATGGTAAAGAGATAATTTGTAGGTATTTTTATTTTCTTTATTTTACTACTTCTCCACTTTTTGCGTAAATAGCTTGCTTTGCAAGTTATAAGGCGAAATCCACTAAAAAAATAAAAGAAGATAGTGGTTTTATGATGATTTCTCATATCTGCGTGTAAAATTTGTAAGTTAGTTTTCCAAGAAACTTAGTCGAGTGTTGGTTTTAACAGATTTTATTAATACATAAAGAATAATTAAATTACACGTTACAAAACGACACTCAAATAAAACAAATCAAAACAAATATTAAATATAAAACCATAACCTCCCTAATCTGTCAAACGATGTAAACAAACAAATAAATACAAAATGAGTAGCGGGAANGTGCGTGGGAACGAATTTTGAAGTTAAACTAATATGGGCTTAAAAAAAAATAATTAAGTTGTTTTTGCAGGCTAAAAAATTGAATTACTTACAAGTAAAAAATGTAAAATGTATTAATATCAGTTAATATGATTTGTCAGTCAGTTGTTATTTTCTTTCCTTACAGTTCTCCTGCAAGGAGAGAAATTAACTGAAAATTTTTTAAGTCATGTTTTAGGAGATTTTGCTAAAGGTTAGTCTACTTATATGTAAATTTTTCACATTTGTTGGAACTAAGTTCCTTATGGCACGTTATAGTCCCTGGAGCCCGGTAGTGAATCCGAAATAGAAATATTAGGCTGCCATATCAAAAAGTTGGATGAATCCATGGTTGCCTAGATTTTAGATCTAAAATTTATAATTTTAATTTAGAATTTAAGGCAACCTAATACGGTTGGATTGGGAATAAAATTAGCTTTCATTTGATATATAACTCGATATAATAACTGATGAGGGTATATTAATTACGTTACTCACCTGTTTATACCTGGCAACTCCATAGTTGTCCAGAGAGGAAAGTAGGCAACCCTTATTTTTTGAATTCCTTGGGGTCGATTCTCTCAGTTAATGTTCGATTTTCATAAATAACACATCGGGGAAGTTGAAGTAAGGGGAAGGTTATAAACAGTTTATTATTTAACATCATCGGTACGCGATTTCGCTAGGCAACCTATTTGCGATGTATTATTCTACCCATTCTCTTTCATAAATTCTTTATTCCAATTAAATAACAGATGAGGGTATATATTCCTTATACCGGATCTTAGACTAAAAAAACCACCGTCACAAAACTGAAATCGACCCATGAAAATAACTAAGCCAAACTTGACCAATGTGGAAGACATGTTTATTTTAGCCACGCTCGCATATACGTTCAAATGTAAATTTTTACATTTTACGCATTTACGTTCAAATGTAAATTGAAATTTTTAGACGGAAAAATTCTAACCTATTCTATTTAATGAGAGATGTACAACTTTTTAAAATTAATTTGTAATTTGTAATAGTAAAACCAACACTGATACAGTTATGAAGTGTTAGCATAGTATACTTAGTAGCGTGATTTTATAATTTGTATATTTAATATCCACACGTTCTTTTTTAAAATAAAAGTGTCATGTTTTGTTTAAAAGTTGTGCCAACAAGTCATTATAAAGATGTAAGTTAATGTAGATTTAAGAAATAAAATTTTAAAAATCTTTTAGGCCTGAAGATGCCTCAAAGGATGTGAATATATCCAACAACGGATTGATTTTAAAGTTATTAATGGCCCATGGTATTAAATGTTTTTGTTAGTTAGCTTTTCGAAGATACCTATTTTATCGTTTAGGTAAAATAAAAACTGATTTAGTTATTATGTATAAGGACCAGATATATTATTTATCAGGGCCGCTGAGAGGATTTCCGGATCACTGGGCAAGTTGGCATCTGGACCCCTTTGAACAAACAACGGCTGGGGTCTGGGAGAATTTTTTATTTGTCTCCGGAGAATTTTTTAAAATTTAAGTGCAAAAAGATGAGTTTTAAGGATTTCTGAGGGCATGTTTGTCCTTACAAGAAAATATGTGCGTGGGAACGAATTTTGAAGTTAAACTAATATGGGCTTAAAAAAAAATAATTAAGTTGTTTTTGCAGGCTAAAAAATTGAATTACTTACAAGTAAAAAATGTAAAATGTATTAATATCAGTTAATATGATTTGTCAGTCAGTTTCTCTCCTGTAAATTAGCATTGACCATATAGAATAAGGTGAAAACATCACAAAAATCTAAGTAACTAAATGAAAAATTCAAACTTCCGTACTCTTGACACGTTGGGAAGAATTTTTAGTTCATCAAAATCAGTGGCGTACCTAGGGGCCTGGACATATAAGGTACTGAAGAAGGTATATGAGTATAATTCCAATATAAAGTAAACCACTAACAACAATTACAACAGATCTTTCCACTTTGTCTTTTTATGCACCATTTGACTGGACTATTTTCTAAAAATCAAACATTTTCCCTACTAAATCATTTTTAATTGGCGCATATAAATGGAATGGACATACCTATTTTTTCTCCCTCTCTTTAGTAAGTACATATTTCAATGATCATTTTGAAAGATATGTTCATGTTCTTTTGCTTCCATGGCTTTTGATCAATCTAAAGAACTGCATTTTTATAATGTCTCCGAATTAAAAAAATTCCAAGTAAAAAATCCGTTTTAGTCATCAAAGAACATTTGGTCGAAGAATTTTTGGTCTCGTGTCTGTCAATATTGTTGCGAACAACCTTATCTTTATCTTAAAAACTATTCGTCCGATATTATGATATATGTAGTATAGTTTAAAATTAGCCTTTTATAAGTCATAAAATTACGAGAGGAAGCTATGTGCCACAGTAATTGGCAGACTGGAACTATTGTTTACTAGTTTTGTGAGTCAGAGCTACCAAAGTTGAACTAAAATTATTTCGTTTACTGTATCACCCAAATAGCTGTCCACACATGAGCGGATTTTTTTTGACGGACCAGTATCTGTCGTCCCCTTACTGACGTGCAAATCCCGTCCGTCGGATCTAGTCCGTCAACTCGGTCCGCGGACACGGTTCGCTCGTGTGTGGGGCAAATCCGCGGATTTTTCCTTGTTGGTCCGCGGACCCAGGTCTGTCCAGCATGCTCGACAGATTAGGGCAACGGACGAATTATCTAAGTACTTGCGACTGATCTTTTTAAGCTTCCTTCAAAAGTCACATCCTTGTTTGTGGAAGCTCACAAACAAGGATGCGGTACATATCAATTAATTGCTCAATGTGAACATTAGTTTTTTTTCAACCCAATGGACTTAAACATGTATGATCCATCAAAATTTAATTTGTTTTCTATGACAAACATTTATTTTATTATTACACTGGATATCGTGTTTGATTTAATACTATAGCCAAACGCATACAATTTCAAAAATTTAGTGATACTTCAGATTGATATAATTGTTGTAGAAGTTCGAATAAATAATAATAAAAAGAAAGTAACAAATGTAAACTAGCTCTAGGAAGGAGAAAATCAATAATGTTTAATATTACATACAAATCTACACACATACATTAGGAGAGATATACAACAATGAAGGTACATATTATGTAGTATATACCCAGTAGGTAATGAGAAATTAAAACTTCAATACGGGGAAAACAATGAGTTTCTTATCATTCTTATCATACAATATTTTTCTTTTTCACTATATTCCTGAAAGGTATAAAGTATAAAGAAAAATGATTATTCCCCATACGCATACAGAGTAATAAAGCATGCGAAGTATTACTAACCATGATAAGGTTTTTTAAACAAAATGTCTGGGTTTTACAATGGGGGAAAAAATTGCAACGAGAAGTTGCTAAGAGGTCTAGCAAAGAGGAGCTACAGCTACAGAAAAAGGGGGATTCTACAGCCTCATAACAAAATCGAAAGTAATTTCAGATTTGACTGAGAACTGAGTGGGTAAAAACGGTGGGGAAGAGCCGACGAGGGGTGGGAGACTGTAGGGTGGCACACCAGATCGAGTCTAACTGGCTTTCAGTGGTGTTGCCTAGTCCTCGCTAGTCACATCATGACTTCTCTAACTTAACTTTTCTTCGACTAACTCGATAACCGTCAATAACATCGCGATCTTCCGCGAAATCAATCCCTTTTAACATCTAATAAATATAGCACTTAAGTGCCTCTCGTCTTATCCTTTTATCTACACGCTTATTTAGTTTTTTTTTTTTTACTGTCTCAAGTTCTTTTTTTGTTTGTTTTAATTTTTAAATCTAACATAATGGCAAAGTTGGCTAGATACGTATCAACGTCTCCTCTTCATTTTCACAGTCAACAACCTCAAGTTACCGTAGAAGATTTTGAAATCATTAAAACTATAGGTATTTATACAATTGTTTACTATATTTTTCTTTAAAAAGGTATTATAAGTTGATAGTATTAAATATAATCTAAAATAATAAATACACGTAATATGTGTATGTATGTGCATATATAAATAATATGTATGTATACATATTATGTATATATACATAAATATGCGATTCCCTCCTGGGCTTAAGTGAGGTGCTTTTTTTTATATATATAATCATATTTTTAAGGCTCTTAATACCTACTGATTTAGATTTTATTTTATTTTTTTTTGTGCGAAATTTACAATGACAATGATTGATTTTAAGGAAAAAGGTGTAAATTAAATATAATTTTGTAATCAATAGATAACTTTGAACTTAGTTCGAACATTGCATGTACGTACTAAACAAAACGGTCAAACAAATTGATTCTTAAGGGTTTGAATTTGGTTACATAATTCCAACTTTTAAAGTAAGGCTTCGAAAGAGTTATTGTTCGCACAATCTTATGCGGAGAGTAAAAAAAGTGCTTACGCGGCCCAGTTTATAACTCTAACCTTGTTGAGTGGAAAACACAATGATATTTTGTCAGTCCGTTGACAACAATATCGTTTTCATCGTGGTAGAAACTAAATATAATATTAAAAAAAACCTTAACAATTTTAACATAGGTTGTTCACTCCTCCCTCTTAATGTTGAGTGTATTTCGAGTGACCAAAAATAACTTTGAGATTTCCAATGGTAACTTTTGCTCATCATCATTAATGCTGAGGTTATTAACGTTAAGGTTGTCATCAGCGTCGTTTTCTTATCCTCATCGATTTTAAATTGATATTAAATTAATGTAATAGTGTTGTTTGCTTTTCTAACTTCAGTGTTGATCTACGATAAAGTTACCGTAATTACGGTCATCAACACCGGTCTTGATAAGAGCCAGTAGAGTTGATAAACAATCTATCATTCGCACGTATCCATGATAAGGTTTAACAACTATATCACTTGGGTCTACATTATAGTCTGCTTCTTATCAATTACAGTGTTACTACGAATAGTTTAATGTTGATTAGAGCAAGTTGAGTTTGTTAACATCAGTATCATTATCATTTGCTCTTATCAAGGTTAAGATTGAGTTTAAAAACTATAATTCACTTGAGTCTGCACGACTGGGGTTGCTTATCAATTATAGTGTTACTATAAACAGTTTAATTGGTGTTGATAAGAGCAAGTTGAGTTATAGTTAACATCAGTATCGGTTGCTCTTATTCTTATCAAGATCAAAGTTGAGTTTAATAACTATATCACTTGGGTCTGCAGTCTGCATCGATTGCTTTTCAATTATAATGTTGATAAGAAAAGTTGAGTTACTTTACATCAGTATAGTTTGCTCTTATCAAGATTAAAGTTGAGTATAAAAACTATCACTAGAATTTGCATCATAACTGTTGCTTATCAAATATAGTGTCGATAACTGGGTACTTCTTTAGATTGTTACTCCCCTATGTTCTTTTAGAATATAAATGTCATTAACTAAATAACTTTAAGATAAAGGGATGCTTAGTCCAATGTACTTTGGGACAAATGAACATCCCACTTTTTTTTACAAGGGAAGTATCAGTCTAAAGAAGAACATTCCGTACTCCTTCTTTAGATTGTTACTTCCTTCTGTATTTTTTATAAGGGGAGTAACAATCCAAAGAAGTGCCGATAACTGTTGTCAAAGATATCGCTGAATTTTATCAAGATAGTATTAGCTTATCATGGTCAATGTCAAGATTATAGATCATCAATAATAATTTTTAGGTTTTCAACGTTGATTTAAACGATCCATTGATATTTTTATATTCTTTATTCCTTTTAATGTTTAATCTATATTTTGCACAGATTATTTTTTTATTATTATATTTTTTTTTAAATTTATATTTCACAATGAAGTTTTCATATTATTTAATTAATTTTTAATTGAAGTGAGATATCAATCTTAATCAACATTGTCAAATCTGTTTATTAGAACCTTTTTTGGGGTAATAAAAAATAAAATCTGAAGATTTTATTTTTTATCACCTACCCAAAAAAATCTTTAGTGTCAAATAATTGTCTCGGGTGTCAGTATGGGTGAAAAAAAGTTTAAATTGAAAGAAGCCTTTAAAATCACGCTTCCTCTCTTTTCTCATAGTAGTCTCTAGACTTCACTGATGAATTTGATTAGCTTTTCTGAGGGAATAAATTAGATTGGAGCCAAGGTAAAATCTAGTTCCTTTTAAAAGCTCTCACTTCTATCCCCAAAGTAACACTCGACAGTGTCTACTTTAATTCACAAGTTCAATTTCATCCTTTGCCTCTTCTTCTTCCTTGTTTATTTGATAAAAAAATCCTGTTTCTTTAACTTTGTCTTTATAAAAGATCTGTAGATAAATCGTGAACCAAAAGATGTTTAGTAAATTAGCTTATAATATTATAGAAACAAGTAAGGCGCGCTTCACGAATCACGAAAGTACGTGAGGCGATAATCGCCGGTTTCTGTACGATTAGGTGTACAATTTTAATAGTTGCATATTCTTTTTCTACACTTCGAGACCTTTAAATTGATGTATAATATGTCATGGTCATGGTTACTAAAATCTTTTTTTTTAGTTGCCCGCCATCTTGAGAATATTAAGTGTGAAAACTCCAAAAAGTTTACAGTTGTCTTAAATGCCGAGATGCACCTGTGTGCCGAATTTCATGTTCATAGCTACAGTTTATGCATTGAAACATGCCAACAGACAGACACCAACAGACAGACAGAGCAGTTGTGTTAAATGCCGAGATGCTCCTGTGTGCCGAATTTCATGTTCCTAGCTATAGTAGTTTATGAATTGAAACATGCCAACAGACAGACACCAACAGACAGACAGAGCAGTTGTGTTAAATGCCGAGATGCACCTGTGTGCCGAATTTCATGTTCATAGCTATAGTNAAGATAGTATTAGCTTAGCATGGTCAATGTCAAGATTGTAGATTATCAATAATAATTTTTAGGTTTTCAACGTTGATTTAAACGATCCATTGATATTTTTATATTCTTTATTCCTTTTAATTTTTAATCTATATTTTGCACAGATTATTTTTTTATTATTATTTTTTTTTTTTAATTTATATTTCACAATGAAGTTTTCATATTATTTAATTAATTTTTAATTGAAGTGAGATATCAATCTTAATCAACATTGTCAAATCTGTTTATTAGAACCTTTTTTGGGGTAATAAAAAATAAAATCTGAAGATTTTATTTTTTATCACCTACCCAAAAAAATCTTTAGTGTCAAATAATTGTCTCGGGTGTCAGTATGGGTGAAAAAAAGTTTAAATTGAAAGAAGCCTTTAAAATCACGCTTCCTCTCTTTTCTCATAGTAGTCTCTAGACTTCACTGATGAATTTGATTAGCTTTTCTGAGGGAATAAATTAGATTGGAGCCAAGGTAAAATCTAGTTCCTTTTAAAAGCTCTCACTTCTATCCCCAAAGTAACACTCGACAGTGTCTACTTTAATTCACAAGTTCAATTTCATCCTTTGCCTCTTCTTCTTCCTTGTTTATTTGATAAAAAAATCCTGTTTCTTTAACTTTGTCTTTATAAAAGATCTGTAGATTAATCGTGAACCAAAAGATGTTTAGTAAATTAGCTTATAATATTATAGAAACAAGTAAGGCGCGCTTCACGAATCACGAAAGTACGTGAGACGATAATCGCCGGTTTCTGTACGATTAAGTGTGACATTTTAATAGTTGCATATTCTTTTTCTACACTTCGAGACCTTTAAATTGATGTATAATATGTCATGGTCATGGTTACTAAAATCTTTTTTTTTTAGTTGCCCACCATCTTGAGAATATTAAGTGTGAAAACTCCAAAAAGTTTACAGTTGTCTTAAATGCCGAGATGCACCTGTGTGCCGAATTTCATGTTCCTAGCTATAATAGTTTATGAATTGAAACATGCCAACAGACAGACAGAGCAGTTGTCTTAAATGCCGAGATGCACCTGTGTGCCGAATTTCATGTTCCTAGCTATAGTAGTCTATGAATTGAAACAAGCCAACGAACACACCAACGGACAGACAGACAGAGCAGTTGTCTTAAATGCCGAGATGCACCTGTGTGCCGAATTTCATGTTCCTAGCTATAGTTTATGAATTAAAACATGCCAACAGACAGACACCAACAGACAGACAGACAGAGCAGTTGTGTTAAATGCCGAGATGCACCTGTGTGCCGAATTTCATGTTCCTAGCTATAGTAGTTTATGAATTGAAACAAGCCAACGGACAGACAGACAGAGCCATTATATCAGGTTTCTTTTAGTACTTCGTACAGAAACCTAAACCGATACACGTAATTGATTTCAAAGATGAAATAAGTTTTGATTTTGACTTCCATGATTGCGACAATCTATCTGCTTGACCTGAGAGGTTCAAAGCGTAACCTTGGATTTGGACAAAACTCGATACTTTCTATTTTAACATTTACATTATAATGTTTATTGATCGTATCGCTATTTATCTGACAATCAACATGGTCCTAACAACGTTGAAAGCGCCTTTCAAATACTTCGTATTATTTATTGCTATATTATTAAAAACAGGTCGATCGTTGTATATTTTTTTTTCCTGGTTAATCACACCTGATCACTATAACAGATTATTTTAAAATATATAATCCATTATGGATATTATTTATAATTTTATTGTGCTTGTATAACGTACATTTATTTATAATCTATTTTGAATTGATCTGGGTAGAAAAAGTTTTTTTTAAATTTCACATTTAAACCTTTGTCTCAAATCCTCCATTGACTTTTTCTCTATTTATGGTTTTTCACGTCTCTCTCAGGCACTGAATATAGCTTCTAGTTTATCATAAATGTTTGACGGAGGTCTTTCTTTAATCATATACCATCATCAATCTCATACACTAAAAAATCCGACAATAGATTTTTCGGTCTAATTTCTGTATGGCCAATTTGAGAAGAGAGGACGTAGATTTATTGCTTCTTCTTTGGTGGCTCATTAGGCGTCCTTTACACCTAGTCATTAACAATAGCATTGTTAGACTCTTATCTTTGAAGGAGTCAATCCTAATAATTCATCTGCCAATCAGGGTCCTGCTTGTAAAACATCTGAAGTAGTTATGATGCTTTTTGTTTTTGCCATCTTATAATATTTGCTGTTTGAAGAATAAATATTGGTTTGTTTTTTTGTCTGAGATTTTGTGGTACCAAGTCATAATTATGACTAGAGAGGTTAATAGTCAATATTGTAACCCTACAATATTGTCACCGTCACCACAATTTTTATATTAATTATTAACGAACCCGTTTCGACATTTTATATCATCTTCAGTATTAATTTTTAGCATAGTAAGAGTAAAGATTCAATCCATAGTAGAATATATTCATCACGTATAGATCCTACTAAGAAGTAGAATCTACACTCTTACTATGCTAACACTTACCAACTGATGTTGATATAAAATGTCCAAACGGGTTAGTTAATAATTAATGTAAAATTGTGAAATCGATATTTTTAGGCTATTTTCTATTAACCTCTCTATTTATGTTTGAAGAATGTTTTAAGCAACATCTTTTCTAGTCGCAAATATTTTTTTTTAATTGTAGTACCTTTGTTAGGTTATAGTGCATTAGCACTGCAAATTACATATTCTTCTAAATGTGCATATTCTGCTTCTATTTTTTATTTATTTATTTTTTTAAATTTTATTAGATTACTGCAACTACAATACATTATTGTTTTAAGCAATACAGGTGTGGGGATTAGTAACTTGAAAAAAAAATAATAACATGATGTAAGAAACTATCCGGTGATAGTACTTACTAAGTTGAGACAGATTTATGTGTGGGATATAGTGAAATGATAAACAAAAATAAATTTATGAAATTTTAATTAACATAGATTAGTTGTCTAAAAGGTCACGTGGCCACTGCCTCTATAGGCGTCTGGGAGGATTGTCAGGAACAGTAAGGGAAAACGGACTGTGAACTAGTGGATTGGAATGGTCGGAAAGGGAGTCATGGAAGGATTTGTATCTGGAAATGGCTAGTTCACGGACAAAAGGTACTTTGAGGTCATTATGAAGGACGAAATTAGAAACATAGAAGGGAGCTTCAGCTATTTCTCTTAGGATCTTGGATCGGAGGGATTGGATACGTTAGGAATTGGAAGGTTTGGTGCAACCCCAGAGTTCTATGCCATATGCCCATTATTGTGTTGTAGATGAGTACTTTGTTTTGCATGTTGAGTTTAGATGTGTTGTGTAAGAGTCTATGTAATAATTTATAGCGTGTATTGCATGTTTGGCGTTTATGTTTAGTGCTCTATTCTGCTTCTAGAAATCAGTTTATGGGTAAAATGTAGGAGTCCTTTATATGTGATTTTTATTAACACTTACTATCTTTGTATAGGGCTGCCCTTGACTTCATTATATCGGCAGTTGCTGCCAATAACTAATGCTTTTGTTGATTAACACTTACTATGTTTCTATAGGGCTGCCCTTGACTTCATTATATCAGTAGTTGCTGCCAATAACTAATGCTATTGGTGATTAACACTTACTATGTTTCTATAGGGCTGCCCTTGACTTCATTATATCAGTAGTTGCTGCCAATAACTAATGCTATTGGTGATTAACACTTACTATCTTTCTTTAGGGCTACCCTTGACTTCATTATATCAGTAGTTGCTGTAGCACTAATAGCATTAGTTATTGCAATAACTAATGCTATTGGTGTAAGAATTGAATAGTTTATTGACTAATCAGTTGGTGCACTTGGAGTCTAACGAGTGAAACCATAAATGTTTTGGAAGGTATGCAGCCGAGTTGAGTTGAGTGCACAGGGGCTGGATGGTAACGCTTTCATGGGTTCCGTTCCGCCAGTGAGCCAGGTCTATAGGTATAAACTGCCACCGGGCCTTATCTCCAGGCAGTCTGCACCCACCTGACGCTCCCTCCCACAACCTTTGACTCACGTTACACTATCCTGACCACGTCTCTTTTGTACTATAAAAAGAAGTATGACTGCTGTAGGGCTTTAAATTCCTGTCTGCTTAAAAGGAACTACGAATTACTTACGTAAACGAATTATAGAAATAATCGAAAATAAAAATGAAACAAGAGGTTCAAGCAAATTATAATCTTGGTAAAATCATTAATTCCTACCTCAATATAATTTTGTACCATCTTATTTCATTTTTACATTCTCATAAATTGCAAATAGTTATAAGAGAAAGTATAGTTATATAGTACGCAAATTCAATTTTGATGGATTTACTTGTTTTTAAGATCCTTTGAGTCCAAAAGAGTGGTTTTCTAAACAAATGTTTGTCTTCTGTATTTTATGTTTATGTAGTGGAGCCTAAACAATTGGGTCCATTTTCATGAAATTTGACAATTCATGTTATCATTCCTTGAGGAAGAATTTGGAAAACGAATTTTAGATCTGAATTTATAAACCAGTATCTGTGAGTAATGTTAATGGACAGATCCTCCTCACTTCATGTCAATTTCAAGTCATTGAAAAAACATACCTTAATATTGTTTATAACATGCAATTATGTAGTTGCAATTTTCTAATAAAAACTTAAATAGACTGCCAATTGGTGTGGCATATAGCTTCCTCGCACTCTATCACGTACTTTATTGATTTTATGCTTTTACAAGACATTATTGTCTAATCTTGTTTGTTTCACCTATTTTTTTTTTTAATCTTTTTTAATTTTTACATAAATTTAAGTATCAATGTAGCAAAAGTTAAAGAGCGTAGACAATTTAAATTAGTCTGGGGCTTTCTGCGGGTTACTTTTGATGTCCTATAAAAATTTCATATAAATACTTTTGAAACTATAGATGTAAATAAATGTATATTTGTGCACATGTGGAAGAAAAACAAATGAGCGCAAATGTCTCTTCAGACAAATCACATAGCTTCTGTTATCTTAAAGATGCTGATTAAAAAACTCGAATATAAGAAGGATCGATTCTCTTCCGGGAAGGAATTATTTTTAGGGTAAATTTTAATAACAAGTTCAATAATAGTTAAATGTACTTTACAAGGAAAACCTAAAACATCTTACTAATGGAAAACTCTGGTTCAAGTAGTTATTAGTTATGTAATTTTATATTAAAAAGTTTTATAACTAGTTGTAAGGGACAGATTTTTAATCCTCTTTTATTTGAATTTGATCATCTTTTTCACATTGTGCTAAAACTTAATCGATCAGTATTAGGTGAGGTAACTTAAGTCGTCATTTCATATTTTCAATCTTATTAGTGAATCTAATAATTGAATAAGGATAATAAAAGTGTCTTGCTTAATTTATAATTTCTCTTTTGAATATTTGCAATTTGCATATCATTATTCTTACTGGGATAATAAGCTATTTTTGAAATAACTTAGTAGTTATTTTCTTATTGACGTTGAAGTTCTAAAATCTATAATATTGACAACAACAACACTCTCTTCGAATTTAGCGGAGCTTGTGTGAAATGAAATGTCTGACTTCAAAATCCCTCCGTGACGATTTCACGGTAAAACTAATTTGTCTAAAGTTGTTTGGTAACGTTGTTAAGTTGTTAGTTTCTTAGAGCAGCATGAACTATGTTAACTCTCCAGAAAGTTGTTCTAAACAACTAGGTGTGATCTGTGAACCCTCAGGACCTGCACGACTTAAGAACTTTACTAGAAACTTAAGTTCTCTGGTCATCACCAGAACAACATAAACTTCGTCATAATATTAACCACGGAAATCTAATAAATAATCGTTACATTATTGTAGCTAAATGAGCGAACTTTGCTAGATTCACGAACGAGCAATGTCACGCCTCATGCCTAGTTTATATCAAACAATAAACATCCTTATTTTGCTTCCGAGCTTACCGAAGATAACGTAAGCTGTGATCGATTTGAAGAACGATTTTTTTTTTTGTGTCTCCGATTTCAAAAATTCCAAGACAGAATTCCGTTTCCGACATCAGACATCAGGACACATTTTTGGTTCCGTGTCTGTCTGTCCACAGCAGCTTTGTGTCACTCTAATTGGTAGACTATTTTTGTCGCATTAAAAAAAGCTAGAGTAAAACATTGGATAAAACGGGAAATCCTTTTGAGCGAATCTTAAAATAAAACACCTTAGTTCTAATATCTCCTAATTTGTAACTATTTTCAGTAATTTAATCAAATATTATAACTGTTGTTAGGTTTTATTTTCTTAAAATGATCTTTTACCATAAATATTTTGTGTTTATCAGTTAATTTATATTATTTTTATTTACTTAAGCATTAAGCAGTTATAAATTATAATAAAAAAAAGTATTTATCATGTATATATATTCATAGTTACATGATGAATACACTTATAAGCTGATTATGCTATTTTAAGAAAAAGGAAATAATTAGAATTTTGAAATTGACCGTCAGTTTAATAAATAATTGAGATATTGATAATTAGATGGATGTCTTCACCAGGAAATATATGTGTACTGTAACTCAAGTCCCGGTGTCTACCTACGCTCTTATAAACTCTTACAGAGCCAAGTCAGGCATTATATCCAGTACCTTATAATTACATTCAGTTTTGGATTACATCTTAAGTCACATGATTTCCTTCCGAGCTCATCTCATCTCATGCCATCTTTAGTTCCATCAAACTATTTCCTCCCTGAAGAATATTTATTTAAAGATATAGCTATACATACCTATATAAAATATTTTAATCAAAAACTATTTTTTTCATGTATACCTAGTTTGACGTGTAGAATAATTGGTTGTAGAATTAATTTCTTTCCTTAATGTTGATTTTGTGTTTTTATTTAAGATGGTATTACTTCAGTTTTTATAGTGTTGCATGCGATTTTAAACTGATGTAAACTAATATTGAAATTACTACTGTTATTTTTGTTTTGAAATCTAATATTTGATTCATGAAGAATAACACCTGAATCAAATATTAAGCTACATGAAATTAATGTAAACATTTCCCAGTATTACATGTAAACTTATCATAAAGATTCTTTTACATCGTTGGTTTATAAGAATGATGAAAAACATTTCTGAAAGAATTGATGTAAACATTTCCCAGTATTACATGTAAACTTATCATAAATTCTTTTGAATCTTTCGTTTGCAAGAATGATGAAAAACATTTCCGAAAGAATTGATGTAAACATTTCCCAGTATTACATGTAAACTTATCAAAGATTCTTGTAAATCATTCGTTTGCAAGAATGATGAAAAACATTTCCGTAAGAATTGATGTAAACATTTCCGAAATAATTGATGTAAACATTTCCCAGTATTACATGTAAACTTATCATAAAGATTCTTTTAAATCGTTAGTTTATAAGAATGATGAAAAACATTTCCGAAAGAATTGATGTAAACATTTCCCAGTATTACATATAAACTTATCAAAGATTCTTGTAAATCATTCGTTTGCAAGAATGATGAAAAACATTTCCGAAATAATTGATGTAAACATTTCCGAAATAATTGGTGTAAACATTTCCCAGTATTACATGTAAACTTATTAATTATTCTTGTGAATCATTGGTTTACAGGAATGATGAAAAAAATCTCTGAAAGTAATCTATTTAGTTGCTGATTAGCATTCTCAGTTTAATGCGACGTTAACTTATCAAGGAAGTTACGGCATAAATTATTCTATTTAAAGACATTTGTGAATTGCTGGGTTACAAGAAAGAATTTGTAATTTGTATAATGTTACACATTGTCACAAAACAGTTCTAAAAAAAGAATTTTAAATAATGTTTAACTACCTACATTTTTTGCTTCCGATAAAATTTAGGTACTTGGTCACAATTATCCCCATTGTTAGCCTTATATTAACCTTCTGTGCCAATTGCTATTTTTTGCATCCGCACAAACATTTATATTTATATGTATAGATATAAACACATATATAGCAGTATTAAAAGACAGGTAGTCTCAAATTAATTTCATCCGTTTGCGCAAATGTAATAATTAATAACAAGATGTGTGACCCAACTAGGAATCCTATCAGGTAAAATTTTAACCACACATTCGTCCAATCATTGGACAAAAGGAACCTAGCTATGTTCCTCACTAATTAGCAGTTTATTTAGTGTATGAATTATATAGACTTTATTTTTCGCTGGAATTTATTTAGCGTTTGCGAAATTCTATATTTTTTTATTAGAGTTAGTGGACAGAGCTGTCTCACGAACGTCAGTTTCAGTATTCACAAATGAACACGTACCGTATTTCATCTGTTTTTATCTATTTTTACTTAATTTATTGTCACACACGTGTAGCGTTTTTTTTAATAGACAAACTAAGTGCCAAATTTTACACACGTTTAGGTAAACTCAGTTCAAATAATTTTATCTCCCGGTTTTCTCAAATGTGAATCGAGCTTTGTTTAATTTGAATTCTATTTCTGTACGGTATTCATTTTGATGGGTGCACACTGCACACTTGCCTTATAGTTATGACCATGGGATTACAAATAAAAGCTGTCATAAACACGTGTTGATAAACATTCAATAATCCATTTTTAATTACTGGAATATAAAAGAGAATCGTGTTATTCTATCTATCTTTATTTTTTCCCACTGAAAAAGTTTTTTTTTTTTTGTTTTTTATGTATGTTTACATCTTACATTACCTTAAGATTGTATGCTTATAAGTTAAGATTAATACCTATAAATCGAAAAGTAATCCGCCTAGACGTAAAAAAATAACATTTAATGTAAACTCATCGATATATTACGAGACGTTTTGTTCTACAAAAAACATTAGGATCGCAGAATGTTATACAATTGCCGGCTAACTGATCACGTAAACAACCTATGTAAACTTATCAATATTACATTAATATCTTTCTCTGTCTGTCTCCCTTTGTAAATAGTAATTATAATTTGATTTAATTTAAAATTTAAACGTTCCGGAATACTACCAAAAACTTATAAAAATTGAATATCTTTATTCTTACAACATAAGATGAGATCAGGGTTTAATTCCCACAAATGAGCGATACAGTTCTGCAGTAATAATTACATCAATAAACGAATGAAGTGAACCTCACTTCCAGTAATGGAAGTGTTCTGGATCGAAACCTAAGACCTAATTTTGCTGCATTTAAGTGATTCATAAACTGGAGAACAACTTTAAACGTCAACATGTGGACTAATTTATGCAAAACAAACTTGTTAGGATTATTATGGAGTTTTCTCTGCTGCATGTGGTATAACTCACCATGCAAGAATGATATTAAAGAAGCCATTCAACTCTGAATACCCCAGATACCTTTGCAAGGTGTCACTTTGTATAAATAGAGTGAACATTACGTCATCCAGACAAAAATACATTATACTTGTATATATGTATCTTGTTTAGTATGTATAGTATATTTTGTTGGTACTTTTGCTGAATTTCAATTTCAGGTTCTAATTCTTTAAACTTAAACCCTTGATCCGCGATTAGGACTATTCTTTTTTTCTATGACTTGTTATAGTTTTAAAAACCCTTAAATCTTATTTTTAGATCTTGCTTCTCTTGACCTATGCTATTGTTTCTACGATACATGTCGAAAGTCAAGCCGACGGAAACCTCTTCGTATACGTACCCTACCTGTCTCTTTTATTACATTTTAAAGGAACGGTGCGGCTTGATGCTGTCTTTAGTTGTCATTTAGTTAGTCTTCATCACAATTCACTAGTTGACCTTTCTCACTTAGTTTGTCTTCATCATAATTTACTAGTTGATCTTTCTCAGTTAGTTGGTCATCATCACAATTCACTAGTTGATTTTTCTCAGTTAGTTTGTCTTCATCACAATTCACTAGTTGATCTTTCTCAGTTAGTTGGTCATCATCACAATTCACAATTTTATCATAATATGTGCCTTGCTAAATTTAGATATTCGCTATCATATAGTGACAATTTTGAGCATAAAAAGACACGGTTTAGCTCTTTAATTTAGCATTTATTTTGGATAAGTTTTAAACAATGAAATAAACCAACCATTCGTTGGTAGTAATTTCTTCAAAATCGCAGGAAAAGCAACTAAATTTAAGTTCAAGAATAAATAGTGTCTTGATTAATAGAATAAACGTGTCTCCACTAAAACTAAAGTACGAAGCCAGATTTAAACCACTTGTGATCATCTTAACGTCTTTGTTAATTTAAATGACTCCAATGCTCATTCTGAAACACCGACTCAAGACCATTATTTAATGATACATTTCACTCAACACCATTGTTTTTTAAACCTCCCAATATATTATAGTAGTGATGAAACTTAAAACATTAGTCAAAAAAGCCTTAATTACAGTTTTGCATATTCTTCCTATCTGTAATTTTACACCAGGAAATGTATGTTTATGTTTTCAAGCAAATTATAGTTAATTATTGATTGATATCCATCAAAATATGATTTTTACGAGAGAGGAAAAAGAAGGTAACAATTGATCAAACTCAAAGATAAATATATTAAGGAATAAAAAATGATATATTAAATATGGAACGAAAAATAAATGGAATGTTTAGTTTATAAATGTTTTAAGTCCGTGGAGAATCGGACGATATTCTTATATGGAAGAACGAAGGTCATAGACATTCGTACTGTAATGAAATCAAACGTAACTAAACCCCAAGTGCTTCAAGTATAAAGAGTAAATAAATTCCATTTTGCGTGGATGGAACCTTGTCGTTAAAATTCTTTTTTTTTCTAAATGTTGTTTGTTTCCTTTTCTCTTTTTTTGTCATTATATCTGACATATGAGTTAAGAGATAGGTGTGGCTAAAAATGAGTTGAAAAGATGGTAATGTAAGGGGGGAAATTATCATGCAAGAATTGTTTTCGTTATGAATCGATTGACTTTTAGAATGATTTTGAAGTATGTGTTATAAGATGCATATGCTAAATTAGCGGGCTTTAAACAGAACATTGACACAAGTGTAGCTCCAGGAATGAGACAGATCCGGATCTCTAATTGGGACCTAAGGAAATTAGACGCTTTATAAAATATAAGCCGACACATACGTCACACGGGCGAATGATTTGAGTCGGGCCGCCCCTGATTTTATTATCTTTTGGAGACTATATTATTGTTTCCCTTGTTGGGCCAGCTGACTCTGTGGCAATAACTTGAGATATTGGCTACCCTGTCCCTTCTCCTAGGAATCAGGGATTTCCAAGGAAGCAGAAGGTTCTAAATCAGAAACTTGATAATTCTAGCAGAAGTATAGAAAATAATTTATTTTCTTAATGTCATCATTTTAGAGTTAATTTAGTGCACCTTCGATACGTATAATTATAATAATATGGATAGTATACATTATTAAAATAATATAGATATGGTCATAAATGTTGAAATATCTAAACTTTTTTTAATAATGGACGTCGAAGTGTTTAATATAATACATATCTTTTCTTTATGTATACCACATATATAAAAATTATAAATAACACACTTCTCAATATTTAGGACCGACTACAGTAGTTAGAGTTGGTCTTCGTCAGTGAATAAAACCTTTGTTAAATATTAACGATTGCAGTCTTTTTTACCTCTTCTTCTAGTTGAATTCATTATATAAATAGCCTTTACAAACTCACTGATTTAGAGTACAAAACAAGAATAAAATACAAAGAAAAGATACCTTTAATAATAGAAATTAAAAACAAAAACTTTTATCAAAAGATAACAGTATATTTCTACATAATCTATTGATAAATATTAATATATTAAATATAAATTATTTATTTATTTCGGTCAAATAATAATCCTTACAAGGTGGCAAAATGTAAAATTTCAAAAACTAAAATTTACCTTAAAAATAATTTCTCCTTGGCGGAGGGGGATCGAACCCGGTCTTTCTCCGTCCGTGTTTAAACCTATTTTCTCAGGAACTAGATTTTTCCCGGGAAAACGGCTTATATCGTTAGATTCGTATTTAAATGTACTACCCCCTAAATTACAGACTTGTATATGAAGAATAAAGATGAAATCATTAGATAAAATTTGGTTTCATTTTAACTGTTAAAACAAAGAATAAAATAACGAAAAAGACCTACAAAACAATAAGGTCATTATTCTCCGATATGCCCAAGACATAATATATCTTGACTGAATTTTCAACACAGAGTAGAATTAAGTAGGGATTTTATTAACTAGGTAAATAGGCTAATAAATAGGCACACCATAAATCAAAACTAGAAAAAGATGTCATTATTTTAGCACTTGACCCAAAATGTAATCCATAGTGCTTCTAATTCTAGATTACATGAAGTGTATTTTTCTTTTACTTGAAATGACTCTATAGCAAAGTAGTTCAAACTATATTTACTTTCAAGGTCTATAATAAGTTTTTATGAAAGAATGAAAGGTGATGAATAATTTTGAATGAATCTTAGGATTAAGATAGCAAATCTTGAATGGCAAATGATATGGAAATGGCTAAATAGTAAAGAAAAGGTTATGGGTACCTCGAAAGGATTCGTTGGTCTTATTCCATAACTTATCATTCGTTAGAAGCCGAGTATATTTGATAAATAGCGCAAATAATATTGAGAGAGATAAATCGATCATTTTATAGAAGAAAAAATAAATAAAACAATCTAAATGTCAATTGCTTTTTTTTAGGTTTTGATAGCTAGTTTGTTAGTGTGTTTGTCTAACGATCATTAGTACAGAAATTGACCGATTTGTACAAATTTCGGCACACAGGTGTATTTCAGAATTTGGGAGAAATGTATAGTTTTTAAAAAAAAATTCACATTTAATATTTTTCAAGATGGTGGCACATTTAATATTTTCAACATTTAATATGGCGGCCAATATAGCGGACGACTAAAATAACGTTTTTAGATATCATGACATGTTATATATAGTTTTTAAAAGACTTGTAGTGCATGGAAATGGAAATGATGTTTTTAACTATTTATTTATTTATTTTTTTAAAAGAATCTAATAAAGGTTAATATTATTGTTATTAAATGTTTTTCCAGCATTGTGAAAACAAGTACATATGACCGAAATCGGTGTTTATAATAAAAGTTTATGGTTATAACTTATAAGGCATATTACATATTACATGCAATTTTAAAGCACTTGTAACGTAGAAAAATAGTATGTAAGTTTTTTTCCCTAGGAATGTTTTCTGGTAGCCATATACGGTAAAAAAAACTATGGCCGATATGATGTAAATATGCAAATTTTTCAACGACAGTTTTTTGGACTTCATCACTAGTGTTTACTACAGACCCGTAATTGTCCCTTACCTAACGTGAAACATTGATTGAGTAAATAAAACCTTTTTTGTATTGACATTTGTTGCTTTATTTGTTTTTGCTTTTTTACTATAAATTGTAATCAACTGCAAGAAATTTATCGATTTTTACTACGTTTTTATTAGCTTGCTTTCTTGTTTGTTTATTTGTTGTTTGTTTGTTTGTTTGTCCAGTACAATTCATGCAATCGATTTCTAGCTAACTTCCCGAGTAGCTAGACATTTGAAACTTTTAGAATAGCTCAGAGCACGACGACAATGCATTATTTTAATACTTTTATCCATCTTTCATCAGAATTTAATTAGTTTTCAGCAAATTGTGCTGTATGGAAAGTTAGTTTGTAAAATATCCGCAAGTTATTTTATTTGTTTTGGCATGTCCCATATTTACTCTTCATTTTGACAGGTTTCAAATTTATGACAGAAAATTTAAAAACGTAGTATATAAAAAGTTATTTTTATATTGCAATTATTCTTCTTTGATTTTTATTTTCCTCGGAATTTAGGTAGCAACAATCAATTCGATTTTTTTTAATTTAATCAAACTTTGTTTGATAAAATGATGATTCACTCATCAGCCTTAGTAATCATCACATCACAGTACGTAGGCTTCCGCGGGTTAACTCGATATCAATAAGGAGGGGTTTAATTCCGGCGTCGGAATTCAACCCCTTTGTGGCGCGGATTTCACCGTAAAACCTAAGTTATTGATTAGTTGTCACCTCGTTCATTTCACAGTTTACAAAGGACTGATGGTGAAGAAATTAATTATGTCGTCCATCATTTTTGTTGTTCTATTACATTAAAAACAAAATAGCTCAACTTAAAATTATATAATATAGTATACATACATCTATAATATAAGCGGCAAAGTCCTGATTGACTGACATAGAATCAACGTACAACAAAATCTGCTTAACCGGGACTCTTGAAATTTTGAGGATACACTCTCTTCATATCATAGGCTCCCATTAAGAAAGGATTTGGCGAAATTTTGATTTTGGTACACAGGGGTACGGGGTAAAAATCAACTACATACTATAGTTGATTAATAAAAAACTATCCAACTCTGTTTAGACTTTTACTATTATAAATAATTGTTGGTCGTTCTATACCTTCTTTTCTAATTAGTCAGTCCTACATAAAAATAATAATAAAAAACTAATAATAAAAAAAACTAAAATAATAAAATAACTAAATAATAAATAACTAATTATAAAAAAACTAAAATAATAAAAAAACTATCCAACTCTATTTAAACATTTACTATTATAAACAATTGTTGGTCGCTCTATACCTGCTTTTCTAATTAGTCAGTCCTACATAAAAATAATAATAAATAACTAATAATAAAAAAACTAAAATAATAAAATAACTAAATAATAAATAACTAATAAATAAATCACTAATATACTAATAAATAAATAATAAATCACTAAAATAATAAAAAACTATCCAACTGTTTAAACATTTACTATTATAAATAATTGTTGGTCGTTCTATACCTTCTTTTCTAATTAGTCAGTCCTACACAAAATGCTGAAACCTTGAAAGAATTGTTATATTAACGGCGATTTATAAACAGTTATGATTCTATTTATAATAATTCTATTAAACTCAGTACCTGACTAAGTAACTAACAGTTGTTATTTATTAAATTTACAATTTACATAATGTAATTTGTTAGTTTTACGTTTATTGAATATTTTCTTCAGTAGTCACTTTTATTGTTAATGTTTTTAAGATTTTAATTCAATTGGTAATTGTTTTATTTCAATAGAATGAAAGTTTCTAAACAAAATTAATGATATCTGAGCTAAGTAGCATTTTTAAAAAAAGTTGTTATACCAGTTGTTGTGGTAATGATTGTTAAGTTGGTGTTTATGCTAAAAGCGTGCTCTTTTTTTTTTGTAATTCTTGAATAATAATTGGTCATAATCATTTTTTGAATTTTCTATTAGAAAGTCTTTTAAAGATGCATTATTTTGAGAATAAGAAAGAGTAGGAATTGTGGTTTTAAGGGTAAAGCCGAAACGAAATACTTAAATTTAACAATTTCAAGTTAAAAGAAAGTGTCTTTACATGTGCAAATCTTAATTGGCCTTATTAACTGGGTTACTTCTCTTACTTCGTATCTTTTACTTTATTTAAATTTCAATTACATTTTAGGTGAAAGTCGCGAAACCTTTTGTATCTTGTGATCATTAAAATATGTAATTCAGTTAAGAAACTTTAAACTTTTTACAATATTACTACTATTTTTACTTCCCTTATAAAAAGATAGTATTGTGATAGCGCGAAAATTAATTTTGAGATTTGATAAATTTACACGTTTTGTGTCCTCTGTCGTCTGTCACCTGTTGTTGAGTAGACGCGTTGAGGCTAAACTATTGGGCCGATTTTGACGAAATTTGGCATAAATGTTCAAATAAAATCATATACCGAGGAGAAGTACTCATCTGATTTTTGGTTAGCCCCAGATTAATTTCAAACGTTTGCGCACTTTACATTTTGCTAAATTATCATTTAAGTAATTGACAGAAAAACAGGGGGGCGATATTAAATCAATTTGACCATAATAACATGTAAAAGCAAAGAATACGAAATAGGGCACGAGGAAGCTCTGTGATACACTTATGGACAAACTATTGTTTAAAACTATTTATACTTTTTGTTACTTATATTATATCCAGACTAGCCGTTAGGCCCGCGGTAACGGGCAGAATAATAAATATGGTTGAGAAAAAGAGCTGAGAGATAATTAGTTATAATTAAAATAGATATTTAAAGAGATATTTACTGTTTAAATAGTAAGTTTTATGCAGTTATAGGTAATTAAAATTAAAACATTTAAATAGGAAGTTTTGTGCTCCGCTATTCGTTATATAGGTATGGCGCAATTGGTTAAGCATTTATTTATTTGATAATGACCAAAAGGTCATTATCAGTGTTTAATAACATGTACTAAGTANTTTGTTTTACTAGTAAGCACGACTAAATAGACTAATTTTCGCTTGTCACTTATAATTATTGCGTTTAAAAGCAGACCTCATTTCTTCCATTTCTGATAAGGATGCCGGCCGTGGTCTACTTGACTTTTCCGATAAAACGGTATGCACGCATGTGTCCTCCAGAAAAACAGAAAAATCATATCCCCAAGTAATATCGAATAATGAATTTTAGGTCTAAATTTGGTAGAGGAGCCTCCTAAAAACTATGAAACAAACGTAGATAAAGTTATCAAAACGGTTTCGACGATTTTGATTTGGAAATGTTTTAAATGAGGTCAAAATACTTTATTTAACCATGCAAGTCGTTTTTCCTGGAATAGATATCTCTGTGAAAAAGTGACGATATTTAAAGTCGGATAGGATTATTTTACTGTGAAAATTGATAAAATGTTTTTAAATTGAACTAAACCAATGAAACTCCACATGTACGGACATGTTTCATAGATTTTGAAGCGAGTAAATTTGATCTGAATATAATTCTTTCTCCATCTCAATAGATTTGTTAAATATTTATTAAACTACCTAAACGAGAGTATAAAATTGTGTATTCGTAATTATATATGTAAATGACAAACGGTTTCTTTTCTATATATGCACCATATAACCACCGCTTTTCAACACTTAAAGCAGATGGTCACTTTAAACACCTAGTCAGTAGATACTACTAATTATAATGGTTGAGCGTATCTGGGGCATCACGTAATTTTTAACGTTATAAATCATTTAGAGGTGAGTCGTTGTTGTCTTTGTCGTTGTTGGGACACTACTCGATTATATAAAAGATATAAACATAATCACAGATTGACGGGAATATTCTAGTAGGTTTATATTTTTTTTAATTATCAACTGATAAAAGTTGTGACTTTTAGTTATGTTTTATTGTATAAAGGCCCTCATACACGGTCAAAATTTTTGCGCAAATATTTTGATGATGAAACATTTTGACCGTGTATGAGGTTTGATGTTTGCGCAAACATGATGTTTGACTTGTATGGCCTAAATTTTCCCGATATCAGGTTTGCGCAAATATCAAGTTTGCACAAAATCTTTAACTTAAATGCCGCTATTCATTCGACGAATACAGTGAAATACAATGGTTTACAACAATTCTTGAAAGTTCCTGTTAGTCACATTAGCGAAGACAATTAAAAAACTGGTGCCAGGATATTCGAGAATACACTTCGGAATGTTTAAACGCTTTCGAAATACAAAAAAGGGACCTCGGGCTTCGAATGACTGAATAATTAAAAAATTCACTGCAAACTTGCAGTGAATCAACCATCTAAAAAATGAATAAAAACTTTTTACTTCCTCATTTACGAAGCTCATGCAGATAAATGCACAAATTTGAGTGTTTAATCCTTCATATTAACTTCGATTTTAGTAGACGCGTTGAGGCTAAACTATTGGGCCGATTTTGACGAAATTTGGCATAAATGTTCAAAAAAAATCATATACCGAGGAGAAGTACTCATCTGATTTTTGGTTTGTTGAAGTAATCATCTGATTTTTGGTTAGCCCCAGATTAATTTCAAACGTTTGCGCACTTTACATTTTGCTAAATTATCATTTAAGAAATTTACAGAAAAACAGGGGGGCGATATTAAATCAATTTGACCATAATAACATGTAAAATCAAAGAATACGAAATAGGGCACGAGGAAGCTCTGTGATACACTTATGGACAAACTATTGTTTAAAACTATTTATACTTTTTGTTACTTATATTATATCCAGACTAGCCGTTAGGCCCGCGGTAACGGGCAGAATAATAAATATGGTTGAGAAAAAGAGCTGAGAGATAATTAGTTATAATTAAAATAGATATTTAAAGAGATATTTACTGTTTAAATAGTAAGTTTTATGCAGTTATAATTAAAACATTTAAATAGGAAGTTTTGTGCTCCGATATCCGTTACANTAGAATAATCATGATGAAAGAGAAAAATTGCTTTGCGTTCCGTAGTATGAACACTACCAAAAACTTAAAAATTGAATGGAAAATGTATTAAGAGAAAACTTATGAAATGAAGAAGTATCGATAATTAGTGCATTTTTGATCAATCTACAGAAAAGACAAATTTATAAGTCCCATTTTTCATTTTTATACATGATGTCCCAGATACGCTACCTCAATCCTAATTATAATAGTTTTATTATCATTTAAATTTACATTATTTGTATCTCCATAATAGAAGAATAGACTGAAAAATCTATATCTCGGTAATCTAACTTAGGGTATTATTATTCTGATATATATTATTATTATTCCGGTTATATTCTTTCTAGAATCAATTAATAATCCTGGCGCCTTATCACTTTGGATTATTAAGTTTAGAATAGTTTCTTCTTGTATGTAAAATACATAATGTAGAAGATACAATATCTTTATTTTCTAAGTCCATTATTTATTCCTGTAATAATAGGAAAAGTTAGAAAGAGAAAACGACAAAACCTAAAACTCTATCTTGAAATTGTACTCCATGATTTATTAGCACTCGTGGATCTTCCTATTTTACGGTATTCTTCAGAATATGCAGGTGTTGTTCACAGATAAGAGAAACCCCTATAGAAAGGATATGACTATGAGTCAGTCACCAAGGTGTTCTAAGTAGTCCCCCTTAGTTCCAGATAAGATACCCATGTAAGGGGATATCTAAACTAGCAGTGTCGTTTCATTCTAAATTTCATTCTAAATTTCATTATTAATATTTTTTATCTACGGTGGATACCATACTTCTTTATTTTATATGGTAAGATATTTGAGAGAATAGTTTATAATTATGTTATTAATGCTATCTTCTATAAGAATAACTAAGTTATCATTCCTACAAGTTTAGACACAACCAGGGGTGCCCATCCCCCCTTGGCTAATGGTGTCATTCCCCCTCCCCTACCTAATTGTGATAACGTTTCGTAATGTTTTTGTGATCTACACTTTTTTTCTTCATTTCTACAGTCATCAAATATACTTACAAAGTCGACTCTCAATAATTCGGAGTTGGAGAGACCTCTAAAAACTTCGAATTATCAAGAGTTCGAATTATCAAATGGTGGGATGAGAGAAACGTATTAGGGGCAAGATAATATGTCATCATGTATATTTTAACCAAATAAAAAACAATGTATGTGAGGAAAAAAGACAGTAATCGTATGTAAAAACAATAATAAAAATAAAAAACAAGGAAAATTAATCTATCTTTGGATAAAAAAAAAATCTGTTATCACTTTTTGTTTTAACGTTGTCAAACGGATTTCGTTAGTTTTTTCAAGAGTAAATAATGCTTCAAACTCATCCTCTTTCACTTGTGATTGGAGGGGAAAAAACACGCAGTTTCTAATGAATCACTTGCTTCGGTCAGAGTTATCGTTGGTAAAGGTTCCGATTTATCGTGATTCTCTTCAAAATTAAATACTGTAAAAAACTGTACTAAGGAAGGAGGAGAGAGAATTTTCTAATCGTAACATGTTCACACGTGTCTCTCCAGGAAGGAAGTTAGAATTGTCGAGAGTTGAGGAGAGGAACTTCAAATTTCAGCGTCGATGTCTCCACTTTTACAGAATTTTGTCTCCGCTTTTACAGAAAGTGGAGTCTACGCGGCGTCAGTAGCTCGATGTTTTAAACTTAAGCTACTGTTACTAGCTACTGTTCTACAGATAACTTTAGTTGGGTATCGTCAGATGTTTTGAACTTAAGCTACTGTTACTAGCTAATGTTCTGTAGATAACAACTTTAGTTGGGTATCATCAGATGTTTTGAACTTAAGCTACTGTTACTAGCTAATGTTCTACTGATAACAACTTTAGTTGGGTATTTTAGTTCGAATTACTGAGTGTACCAAGTTGCATCGATTTTCTTCGATATACTGAGAGTTTTTCAAGGGACCGAGTATGTACTTTGAATGATGTTCGTATTGATGAATGTTTGAATTATCGAGAGTCGACTGTATTCAGATTAATTATAAGGGTGTATCAAAGTAGAAAGACTGGGGGTAATTTTTTTGTACCACAGACTAAAAAATGTTTATTTTAGATTTATTTAGTTGACATATTTTACTATTCAAACAAAGGAAGTTAATAAATGATAGTGTCCCTGGACCCTGGATGATGTAGAATGTTGGTGTAAGTGTTTGAGTGCGTGAATGAGATTTTTAGCTGTATAAGTAGTGTGTGGTCCAACACTCTTGTGGCTTCACTCTAAATATAATACTTGTAAGACAGAGTATATAAGCCCCTGACGTGTCCGCCGCGGCGTCCGGCCGCACACTCTGACCTGGCCATGCCCTTCCACCCCGCGTCCAGAAATAAACATACCCAAACAACTTCCTCTCAAACTTATTTTTTTTAAAAAATAAAATATAATACAAATAAACACAAAAACACAAAAAACATAACAACTTGGTCGGACCAGTTACGCATTCAGTGACCGCCACTTTATAATTATTAATATATTTTTAACCTCATAAACAAAATTAACATTATAGGAAGTTGTATTCTTATTAATTCTTTTAAAGTGATTTCCTCTTTATTATTGTGTATAATGTTTTGTTTTTTAAGTTATTTATACAGGGTGGTCCAAAAGTCTCCCCCCCCCTCTTAACTTTTGAACGGTTTGAGATAAATTAATGAAACTTGGGGGATCTCTACTATGCAAAGGGAAGTTTGTTTTCATGCAATCGCCCACAAGGGGCAACCACCCATTCTGCCCCCAGGCCACCTCACTTAAACGTTTTGACCTGAAATGTATATTTTTGATTGGAGATTTAGATTCTACGGCGAAAAATGAGAATATTTTACTTGAAAATTTTATTGCTATCTCCAATATTTTGCCCCCTATAGGGGGAAAAAGTTATAAAAATTGTATATTTCAGCGCCTTAGGGGCAAAATGGTGGTTGCCCCTAGTACGCGAGTGGTTGAATACATACCCCCTTACTTATTTACTTTATTTCTAACCGTTTAAATTTTATAGCGATTTAAGTGTTATTTTTTACTTTTTTGGAGGGGTTATTTTGCTATCTTTACCCCCCTGTAGGGGGCAAAATATTGGTGATAGAAAAAATAGTTTCAAGTAAAAGTTTATTATTTTTAACCTTTGAATCCAAATATGCTATCAAAAGTATACATTCCCATTTGAAATTTTGAAGTTGGGTGGCCTGGGGGCAAAGTGGGTGGTTACCCCTAGTGGGTGATAGCATGAAAACAAACTTCCCTTTGCATGGTAGAGATCCCCCAAGTTTCATTAATTTATCTCAAACCGTCCAAAAGTTAAGAGGGGAGGGGAAGACTTTTGGACCACCCTGTATATAAGAGTTTATATATAAAAATTAAATTTTTAACTTTATCGTCTTTCCGGTTTCAATGATGTCTGGATGATAATAGATAACGATTTGATGATTTGAACTGCAATATAGATAACTTGATTTTCCTGTTTGACGTTTCGCTTCCACTACTGGCAGTATCTTGAGGAGAGTGTTGCATATTGATGTTGACTCGAAGCAAACATCACTTCCACATCGCTTCGAGTTGACATCACGATGCACCACACCCCTGAAGATGTTTCCAGTAGTGGAAGCGAAACATCGGACTTCAAACCTTTCAAGACGCGTCTTTTACCGGAAAAACCAAGTTATTGAATACGAGTGAACCTTTAGAAGCTTATGTATAAGTTGATCATAATATCATAGAAAATGCTTATTTCATATATTGCAAGCATTATATAGTGAACGCCTAAAGCTACAATTACAAAAATAATTGAATAACATATCACGTAAAGAAAATGCACTTCTTTTTATAAAATATATTATTTTCAGTAGCTCGATGTTTTGAACTTAAGCTACTGTTACTAGCTAATGTTCTACAGATAAAAACTTTAGTTAGTTGGGTATGATCAGATGTTTTGAACTTAAGCTACTGTTACTAGCTAATGTTCTGTAGATAACAACTTTATTTGGGTATCAACAGATGTTTTGAACTCAAGCTACTGTTACTACCTGATATTCTACAGATAACAACTTTAGTTTGGTATCATCAGTGAACCTAAACATTTGTCTTGACTGGTATTCATTTGCAAAATTAAAATACATCTTCGGACATCTTAGTATTATATTGTTTATATGAAGTGATTCAATTGGACGTTTATTATTCAGCTTTCTAATTAATATCTGAATTTGCAGTTTTAATTAATTCGTGGAAGCATGTTTGAAGTATTTATACTTAACTCAATAGTATTGAACTTAATGTTATAACAAAAAGTTCACCAAAATGGAAAACAAAATGGTATCTATAAGAACTGCAAGTATATGTGAGACAACAAAAATATATTGGTTAGTTCTTTTTTGCGTCCATTATAAAATGTACAGGGAATGTTCCAGATCGCTAGTTTACCGAAATATGCACACCGATAACGATACAGTAAAAACTTGCTACCATATGCATTTTAAAATAATCAATTTATAAAATTGATCATATAAACAATTCTTTTAGAAGTATCTTTATCTTAGATCTTTATGCATTAAATAGAATTAAAACCTTAACACAGAACTATATATTACAATGATTTTCAAAGTGGCAGATATATAAAGTATCTATTTTTAAATCAGAAAACCGGATATTCAAATAATTGTGAGAAAAGAATTCAGAATAAAATGTATTTTTAGCATAATATCCATTATATCAGTAATAAGATTTAGGAATAGGACCGGTTTTTCTTCATTCGACGAAAGCCTTTATGTAAAGGAAAAACCCGTTGCTTTTCATCCACTTTATGGAATCGTGTTATGTGACAAATGACGCACATGGAATGTTCCTATCAAAACCGGTTTAAAGGTAATCGAACAGTTAGAGATGCCCAACTAAATTTTACTGAAATAATTTGAACTTCAGTATTTTAAAACTTGTTTGCCTTTTCTCTCTCTCTCTCTCTCTCGATTTTTAACATAATCGACATTTTGAATATTACAAAGTTAATCCAATCATTATGATCGAACATTGTTTGTGTTTTATACGTCTTAAGCTGGTTGACATTTTCTAAAATTTTGACATTTTATTACCCTTTTATTTGCATATCCTTCTCTTCAATATTCTATCTAGCCTCGTCTTTATATATTGAGTTTCTTTATACATATTTGCTACTTTTTATCGCAACGTCAGTACTCTTTAATATTCTTTCCACATTTTTATGGTAATCATATTTTAATCTTGATCCTTACATTTTATTTCTCTGAGCTGTAAAACTTTTAACATCTCTTTATTCTTGAAGATTCTTTTTTGAGCGTCACAGTATTTTTATTTTCAATTTTTTTTTCTACACGTAAATTTAATGCTTAAAAGGTCGCAGAGTCGCAGAACTTAAATAAGCAGTTCACCAGTTTCCTTATTTAAGTCCAAAAAATCATACTTTTGATTACTAAATTACTTCGTTGCTCAAAATCATAGATTCCCAGGTTTCTCTCAATACGATTCTTTAGTTAATCGTTAATCAGTTATAGTTGAGTTTGTTATTAACCTCAAAATACCATCACGATGCTCAAAATCACAGACTCCCAGGTTTCTCTCAATACGTTTCGTTAGTTAATCGTTAATCAGTTACAGTTGAGTTTGTTATTACCTCAAACTAATATCACGATGCTCAAAATCACAGAATCACAGATTTCTCTCCACACGTTTCGTTAGTTAATCGTTAATCAGTTATAGTTGAGTTTGTTATTAACCTCAAACTAAAATCACGATGCTCAAAATCACAGACTCTCAGGTTTCTCTCCACACGTTTCGTTAGTTAATCGTTAATCAGTTATAGTTGAGTTTGTTATTAACCTCAAACTAAAATCACGATGCTCAAAATCACAGACTCTCAGGTTTCTCTCCACACGTTTCGTTAGTTAATCGTTAATCAGTTATAGTTGAGTTTGTTATTAACCTCAAACTAAAATCACGATGCTCAAAATCACAGACTCTCAGGTTTCTCTCCACACGTTTCGTTAGTTAATCGTTAATCAGTTATAGTTGAGTTTGTTATTAACCTCAAACTAAAATCACGATGCTCAAAATCACAGACTCTCAGGTTTCTCTCCACACGTTTCGTTAGTTAATCGTTAATCAGTTATAGTTGAGTTTGTTATTAACCTCAAACTAAAATCACGATGCTCAAAATCACAGACTCTCAGGTTTCTCTCCACACGTTTCGTTAGTTAATCGTTAATCAGTTATAGTTGAGTTTGTTATTAACCTCAAACTAAAATCACGATGCTCAAAATCACAGACTCTCAGGTTTCTCTCCACACGTTTCGTTAGTTAATCGTTAATCAGTTATAGTTGAGTTTGTTATTAACCTCAAACTAAAATCACGATGCTCAAAATCACAGACTCTCAGGTTTCTCTCCACACGTTTCGTTAGTTAATCGTTAATCAGTTATAGTTGAGTTTGTTATTAACCTCAAACTAAAATCACGATGCTCAAAATCACAGACTCTCAGGTTTCTCTCCACACGTTTCGTTAGTTAATCGTTAATCAGTTATAGTTGAGTTTGTTATTAACCTCAAACTAAAATCACGATGCTCAAAATCACAGACTCTCAGGTTTCTCTCTACACGTTTTGTTAGATAATCAGTTATAATTCAGCTTATTACCT
The DNA here is from genome assembly GCA_001010745.2 of Gerris buenoi. Lineage (NCBI taxonomy): Eukaryota > Metazoa > Arthropoda > Insecta > Hemiptera > Gerridae > Gerris > Gerris buenoi. The sequence continues at coordinate 795,586 of KZ651213.1, forward strand.
TTAATTAACACATTTAAATACTTTGTATNAATTGAAACAAGCATGTAAAATTACAACCTGATACAAGCAGAAGTTTTTGTGAGTTAATGATTTATATTTTTTATTTTAATATTTAATTGGAGTAATTTGCCGACGGCGTCTGAGAGGACAGTTCTTTTTTGTTCTACAACCATCTGCTTTAACTATAAATTTATCATCAACTTTTTTCTCAATATACAAACATTATTTATTGAAAGACGCTCACTTCAAAGATAATAAAAAGCTTTTCAATTAATTTTGCCTTAACTCCGCTAGTACAAATAGTTAGTTACTTTTAATTTTGTCTCTTTTCTAATTCCACACAAAAGCGTAAGGGACTTCGTTCCTACCGGGTGTCCCACGACACCACACGTATGATTTTTTGACAAAATCTGGTTGAAAAGAATCACGTAAATGAACTGAACTGATCTCTATCAAAATTTACAACAGACGACTCTTGTCTCCTTAATCAATTTAATTAAATTTAGATTATAACTTGTCAAATTATTCTAGAAAGGTAAACATCTATTCTTTATAAACTGTATGTTGGTTACTTTTTTAAAATTGTACTAAAGAAATCACTTCTATTTTCCATGAAAGGTTAAACTAATATTTAGGTTTCCTCTAAAATTGAACAAGAGCAATCACTTCTATTTTCCAAAAAAAAAGGCTAAACTGCATGTTGGATATACCCTGTCTAATTGCACTAGAAAAGTCAAAAGTCACTTCTATTTTACATAAAAGATTTTAATTGTATGAAGGTTATTATTTTCATATTTTAACTAGTGAGGTGACTTCAATTTTCATACAAGGTTATTTCCTCCTCTAATTCCCCCTTCAAGTTAAAATACTGTCGTTATTTTTATTTTCATATTATTTTTGTCTATATTTTCTCATCCTTTTTGCATCGCATAATTGTTGTATGTTTTGGTCTGTTGATCACGTTTTTGGGGGGTGTTTGTTATGATTTACTTTAAACGTAACAAACTACAAGCTATATTTATAACAGAAGAATAAATATTTTAACAAAAGGTTGTGACGTCATACTTGGCCAAACAATAGATCCAATGTCATCTGCAGCTGAAGAAATTATTTTAGTTGTGTAAAATATTTTTATTTTTATTTAAAAAAATAATTGAATTTCGGCACTGAAGTTGTCTGGTTGATAAGACTGCTTCGTTAAAAGTTTAAAATGGCTGACAAACTTCTTTTGAGTTTTCTTTTCAAATAGCCTCGCAGGTTATTTATTTAAAAACACTTTTTTTTGGTTTTAATATAGATTTTATTATTTGGTTGGATCTTAATATATGTTAATATAATTCGTGCTTTAGCTATTTTGTGTATCTGGCTGCTATTTCGGACTTAATTACCTTACCTAATCTGGGCCCTCATCTACCAGCTGGTGTAGAGGAAGGTCAAAGGACCTCTAAGGTACATATGTCTTGAGACTGAGGCTAAAGGACCTCTTCTCTCGACAGCCTTCTGGGTGGGTTCTGGTCTCAGTCATATTCTGAGTGCCTCATAGCATCTCAGTCTTAGCCGAGAGGATTGAGTTCATTCAGAAAGAACTCAAATTATTTTTTGGAAAGTTTCCATTTTAATTTAAATCAAATTAAAATTATTATTAACAATGGGAGATAGACAGAGAAAAATAGACTCCAGCGCCGGGACTTGAACCACGTACCTCTATAATTCCAGTATAGCACTCTCACCAACTAAGCTACACTGGATAATAATTTCCTCTTATAATTATATTTTGATTTTAATCAACTTAAAAATGAAATTAAGTGATTGTACAAGGTACAGGTACTAATGGAGTACTTTATAATTGTAAGCGATAATTCTCTTGTCTCTCTTGTAATTTCTCTTAGTCTAGTTCTATTTTCGTAAATGTCGACTGCTAGATTTGTGGAAAATCGAAAGCTTAATTTGGGATTAGGTATCTTTACTGACAGAGGAAATTATTCTTCAGTGTAGCTCAGTTGGTAGAGTACTATACTGGAAATATAGAGGCCCGTGGTTCAAGTCCCGGCGCTGTATTCTATTTTTTTCTGTCTGTCTCCCATTGTTAATAATAATTATGATTCGATTTAAATTAAAATTTAAACTTTCGCCAATCCCGAAATCCCACTTATCTGGACGACCCTGTGCCTGAAATTCGTTCGTGTTAACGGGTCCTACTATATGTTGTTATAACGATTAGAAACCTCTTAAAGATTAGATAAGATTAGTTGACCGTTGGGTCATGATCGTGTATTTCTAATCAAAATCAAGCACATTTGCTGCTAAGAGCGCTTTTAAAATTCTTAATATAACGTATGTAAAAAGATTGCACACCTCCTATATCCTCCTAACTCCCTGTTACACGTGTAACCCTTTTCGAGTTTATGTGCCATATCCAAGAGATGAAAAAGTCAAAATGTAAAACGTCTACGATCGGAATAGCTAGTTAGATTAACTAGCTATTATCGTCAGATCCTTATTTAGGTTCAAAGTGATGGTATCTAAAAATATGCCATTTTTATAATATGGCTTGAGAAAGAAAGAAACCCTATGGTCGTATATCATCATGTCTTGGCAGAATTTGTAGACTTGGACTCTTTCTCTAATTTTCCTCTAGTCTCTAATACACTTTACCAAGATGAATGATGATGGTTAGCATGATATATAATATATTTACTTTGTTTGGCAAACCCCGTGCAACCCATTACTTGTTTGTGTGAATGACCCCCTATCGATCATTTCCCTACTTGAAGCCATATTGATTTCACTCTATTCAATTTTTCCGACATATTTTCTTTCTAAGAATCCAGTCATAACAACATAATAATACAATTATTATCTGTCTAGACTATAAGTCGACTAACTACGGACCGTTAAGGGCCGAATCCTCTAAAGTAATTTATCCAGCCTGAAATCTAATGGCTTAAAAATAAATAAATGGCCTGAAACATAACTTAGAAACCGACCGTATTATCATGATTCTATCAAATCGTTGAAGAATTTAAATAAAATTTAATGAATGAAAATAAATAGAGCAATAAAGGAATTATAAAAAAGGGACATTCCTCAATTCCTTTTTTAATATTTCTGCTTACGTGCTTACAATTGTTCTTTGTGATCATTCTAGTTTTTTTTTTGTTTTTTTGTTTTTTTTTTTTTTTTACTTCCATGAAAATGGAAGTATGGTGATACCCTCCAAAACGTGATTCCGATATCTCTGTGAAGGACAGGTCTTAAGAACCCGGGGGTGTCATAGAAATCCGTTTCATATACATGTATGTCTGTGCGTACGTATGTATGTACGTACGTTCGTTCATACGTTCGTTCGGAACTTTAAACCTCTATAGTATCGCTTCAAGACATCGTATTGAGATGCGGTTTGCGGCATTTTTTAGAACTCGTGACGGCAAAACTGATGGCGCAAATTACATCATCGTAGCTTACGAGGTTTCGGAGCACGAAATCGGTCTGTCGATGATAACTTCGGTAGGCTTTATTTAATTTCAACATCCTTTGGGGTACATGTGCGTCCTATATAGTAGATTGTACCTATACTTTTTGAGCACAATCGGACAAGCGGTTTGGGAGATATTGGCATTGTAGTGTTTTTTTAAGGGTTTTTTCGGAACCAAATTGCGGGTAAACTGTTAAGTCGTATCGAAATGCGGATAGCATCAGCGGTAACTGATTTTAAAAGATCTACAACTTTGGTCCTATGACTTTTTGTCGTAGGACCATCCCTTCTTCCTTAAATAAGGACATGTTTTTATTTTTGTTATTTTACTGTGTTTATTATCATTATTATTTTTGTTGTAAAACTATAATCAATATTACCTGCTTGTACGATGTAGTTTATCACACGTATTGACACGGCAACATTTCATGGAAGTCATGTGTGGGATTTCCACACCGATACTTTTTTTTAGAATACAAATGAATTTAAATATTTATGCATTACTTCGTCTCCACTATTAAATCAAGGAATGTTTAGTCCATTGTACTTTCAGACAAAGAAAAATCACAATTTTGTTGTTATAAGGGGAGTAACATTCTAAATAAGTGCAAAATACGTCCACAATTTGTCCCATCTGATTGATCTTAGTGACGTTGTCTTCGTCTTCAAAAATTTTAATTCAGTGATGTCCAACTCTAAGTAATTAATGAGAGTTAAAGCTGTTTATGACCATAATCTTCATGTGTTCAGTTTTAGGTTTCTGTACAAAGTACAAAAAGAAACCTTATATAACGGCTCTGTCTTTCTGTCCGTAAGTTGGCTAGTTTCAACTCATAAACTACTTTAGCTAGAAACATTTGGCACACAGGTTGTCCATCTCGGCATTTTAGACAATTGGACAAATTTTAAAGTTTTTACACTTAATATTTCCAAGATGGCGGCCCTGCCAATATGGCGGGTGACCAAAAAAAAGTTTTTAGCTACCATGGCATGTTATACATCAATTTAAAGGTCGAAGTGTAGAAAAAGAATATGCAACTATTACCCGTATTTAAACTTAATTGTACAGAAACCGGCGATTATCGGCTCATGTACCTACTTACGCGTGAAGCGCGCCTTACCTGTTAACTTTAAAATATATCGATGGAAAGCAGTCTATTAGTTTTGTCATTTAATATTATTTGTTGTTGGGAATGCTATTCCAGAATGTGGGGAGTTAAAAATCTTAAATTCGAAGTTAAAAATAGACTGTTTAAACCTGGTCAGGAGACTGAGCCATTAAAACATCATTTTCTTCCACATCTCCGCTATCATATTATTCACATTTTCCATCCCGATTTTTCTTTTTAGTTTTTGAATAAATTTAATTAATTTTTCCAAAAAAATATTAACTTATCATATTCATCTCAAACAGTTTTAGTTTTTGTCATTTATTTTATTTTGTTTTAAATCTTTTGTTTATAATCTATTTATTATTAAATAGAACTCAAATTGCATAATGATTCTGTTTTATTTTATTTTTTTTTAAAAATCTATACTAAACTTTCGTATGTGTTGTGTTAATAATTAAGTATGTGTTGTGTGTTATATAATTAAATTACATTATCTAAACATTTTATTGATATTTACCCTAAAAATTAACCTTTCCGGCGGGGAATTGAACAATATGCAGTCTGCAACTATTTTATCAGAAATATACGAGTGCACACACGCACTTCCTTTGCGTGTTTACATTTAATTATTACTGAACATTTTATGAAAAATTACAACAGAAACAATTCCTTCCTTGTGCGGGGCATCGAAAATGAGCCAAACAAAATTAATATTTTTGTATTAAAAATTTAACTATCAGTATACATTTGATCCAATCTAAATTAATAATGATAATGATACTACTGGTTGTGACAATATTCTGATCATCATTATATTGTTTGTTCAACAATCTAATCTTATTTATTGGTCTACGACCTTATTAATATTATTTTTAATATTTAGCATTAAGAAATTACATTTAATATACGTCTTATTTAATAAGACGTAATTATCATAAAATGTTCTTGTATTTGTAAATTCTTTTAATGATAAATATGTCTTGTAAATGATATCTTTGTAGCTATTTATACCACTTAATTTTTAATGTAAAATCTAATTTTTATTTTCGTCCATTTTACTTTCAAGCTTATCCAATGATAAGCTATGTGCGATCGTTCTGAAGCACAAAAATATTTTATATCTCCGATTTATAACCTTCGTAAATCATATAATATTTTCAGTGCCGTGTCTGTCGTCGCTCAATGTTAGCGAACCGACATATCTTCAAAACCACACATATCCGCTTTTAATGGAATTTAGGAGGTGGATCATAATTAGCCCATTGTTAGTCCCATGTATGTTTCAACCTTCTGCGCTCATTTCTTTCTTGCCAATATCCGCACAAACAAACATTCATTTATTTGCACCTATATCTTTAAAAGTACTCGTCTGATTTTTAAAATTTTTTGATAGTTTGTCGAAAGTTGCCCAGAGATAGCTCCAAATTAGTTTCAAGCGTCTGNCACTGCGCATTTAAGACTGTATAAACAATAAAGATGTATCAATAATTATCTCACGCAATATACTCTCTCTCTATAGACACTGCGCATTTAAGACTTTATAATCAATAAAAATGTATCAGTAATTTAATTTCAATTATCTTCTTTCTTCATTAAATAATGTAATTAGTATCAGAAAGAAAAAAAACAAACAAAAAACTATAAGATAAATAAATAGAGCGAAACGTATTCATCAAATAGTATTTTAGTTTTTATCATATCAAATAGTATTTCATTTTAATCAGTTCAAAAAGTATTTCATTTTAATCAGATCAAATAGTATTTTATTTTAATCAGAACAAATATTATTTAATTTTAATCAGAACAAATATTTTTTTCATTTTAATAAGATCAAATAGTATTTCATTTTAATCAGTTCAAAAAGTATTTCATTTTAATCAGATCAAATAGTATTTATTTTTAATCAGAATCAAATAGTATTTATTTTTAATCAGATCAAATAGTGTCATTTTATTCAGCATAGTATTTTATTTTAAACACATATAGTATTTAATTTTAATCAGATCAAATAGCATTTATTTTTAATCAGATCAAATAGCATTTATTTTTAATCAGATCAAATATTGTTCCATTTTTATTTTTTTTAACTAAACATAATNACACCCAATATTGGAGGTACAGATATATTTAGGGAACTTAAAACACGACACCCAACATTGGAGGTACAAATATATTTAGGGAACTTAAAAGTAATAGAGTCAGGCAAAACCCTTCCTATGCCTATTCATACAATTCGGATTTTATGGGATTTTGACAAGCTACTCCGGATTTGATGGAACTGAGCACTGTCCGGATCACCAAAAGTCTTAAACGGAATCAGTTTTAAAATGTATATAAAACTAGTTTTAGCCAGGTAAAATTATTAAAGTAGAAGTTTCAATTAAAGATTACTCTTATTGAGATCCGTTGATGTCCGGACTAGCGGGGTCTGGATTCTGGATTAGCAAGACTGTACTATATTCATTTTAATGTACAGCGGTATTAAGACTATTAAACAGTGGTCAAACAATTACATTATTTTATCGTCCTCTCAGCGAATCAAACTCAGGAAATATCATGTTTATTTTCAAATCACATTTCCGGATTTCTATATAAAAGTCGATTTTAAGTTTATTTATATACAACTCCACGCTTTCATTCACTATAATCTAGAAAGGGAAACCGACATTTCATTCATTGACAAGTAAATTATTTCGTCATTTTATTTCAGTATTTTCCCACTGAAAATGAAGAAGTTTGAAATCTTGTCATACATATTTGAAATAAGTTGCAGACTAAACTATTTTATATTTTAAACCATATAAAAATATCGAAAGCACAGAGGTATTTGGAGTTTTAAGTGGTATTGTAAAGAATAGAAATATTGCTATATATTTCTCGAAACATTATTATACTATAAGGTAGGTTGTGTAAGGATTTTTTTCTACACCTTTTTTTTTATAGAAGTTGTTTTCTGTTGAGTGGGATAGTAGCTCCTGAAGATTGGTCATGCTCTGGTTCAATGGATAGCGTCACAATAGAACCTATGATAACAGAGTTTCATAACTTACTACCCACTCTTTATCAAACAACAATAAAAAACACATTCTAAAAGCCTGTTTATTAGCAAACTCCATCTAATTTCTATCCATAATTCATTTCTTGTGGTATTAAAGTATAGAATAAGGCTTTTATCTGTTTATGAACATTGAAATGTCAACAATAGATTTTTAAATTAGTTTAATTCTGTATATGTTATGGATTTTTTCTTATAGTAAAAAGCATTTTTTAAATGGGCTGTTTATAATCTGATTGTCTATTAGTATAATAGACAATCAGATGTGTATAAATATATAACAATATAAAATACAATATAAAACATTCGAACAATCTTTTATATAATCAAGTTGTGTCCCGACGACGGGCGACGGCAGATATATTTAGGGTACTTAAAACACAACACCCATTTTTTTTTTTTTTTTGATAAAACAATATTTGGATCAAGTGTTGTGTTTGATAGAGTCTAAAACACGCTTTAGACAATGCAGTTCCCAAAATAACCAACAAGATAAATGATAAACTAACTCTTCAGTGATTAATTAGATAGACTCGGGTTCAACATCTTCTAATTCATTCCCCAGACATAAACAGTTATCAATTAAAAAAAACTTTGTCAATTTAGATTTTTGCAGTTTTTTTAATTAAGATTTTTTTTTTTTTAATTTTAGATATCAAAACGACTCTTTTGACTGATTGATTTACCACAATCAAAATAAGTTTTTTACACATCTTTAAAGAAGAATATTCCGTAAACCTTCTCTACATTGTTACTCCCCTCTGTTTTTATAAGGGGGTAACAATCTAAAGAAGTACCGAAATTTGTTGTATCCAATTCTAACATTTCTTGACAGAAATCCATTTCAGACATCAAGAAACATTTTTGGTCTGGTGTCTATCGGTCGCTCAACGATTTTTTTGAACCGCGTGTCGGTCGCTCAACAATTTTTTCGAACCGCGCGCCATATCATAAAAACTACTCGTTCGATTTGAATGAATTTTTGGTGTTAGGTTATAAATAGCCCACTATTGGACTAATATTGTGGACCTTCTACATTTTTTTTCCATCTATTTTTTTTTTTATCAACACCTCTATCTTTAAAAGGAGGTAGTCCTTTTATTTAAAGAATTTTTAACTTTCGTTGAAAGTAGCCCAGTGGCGTATCCAGCGGCTAGGTCTGCATTAGGTATGCAGCGGGGGAGCACATTTAAGTCAGTTAAGATTTGGGAAGGGGGGGGGGGGGTTCGTTTTGTGGCAAC
>KZ651213.1:819394-848651 GCA_001010745.2 Gerris buenoi
GTGTTTGCAAACAGGGATGCGCGGCCGGTGTGGACGGTACCGCGCGCACGAACGAATGCTTGTTTGTGTTCGCGGGCGCTCCGGCTAGAGTCGGTACATCAAAGGATGTTTGCTGTTTGTGCGCGTTCGTGCGCGTTTGGTGTGGACGCTTTTTGAGCAAACTCCCTGCGCGTTCGCAAACAGCCTGTGGTTTGACTTGGAAACCCGGGAAAGGTATATCTTTTTCATCCCTATTTTTGACTATACCATCAAATAAAAATAAATAAATAAATTGCCTCAAGAATATTAATAAAATTACATATAATAACTAATAATATATACTAATTAATAAATAGAAATTAAAAATAGATGTGCTGATGTGAATATATAAATTTAAAAAATACCAGATTAAATAAATGTATATAGATATAGATATACATAGATGACATAAAAATTCAAAAATGTGTCATACAATTAATTTGCTTAAATAATAATTATATTGTTTTCAAGCTTATTACTAAAGGCACAGGCCTATGGGCCCCAGCCTCTTATTGGCCCGCGAGACTAAATATTCCATTGATATTTATCTTTCTTCACTAAAAGAACATATTACTATTTTTATAAAATTTCTTTATGTTTTGGTGTTCGAAAAATAATGAAAAATAACTGGGAACAAAGACAAGCGTTTGCAAACACCTGTTTGTAAAGAATGCGCGTCCAGTGTGGACGGAGTGTTTGCAGTTGTTTGCAAACGTTTGCAAACGTTTGCAAACACTGTTTGCGAATGCGCGGCCGGTGTGGACGGGGCTTAAGACGTCGTAAGATGCCCCATAGATAAGGAGTTTCATTAATTTATTTGATTTTAGCTAATTTTCTTCTCTTTTTGTGTTGCAGGTAAACAAGACAATGCGTTATTTGCACTCTATTGAGATTAGATGACACTAACACTACTACTGTGAGTTAGTATATTTATTCTTATATTGCATGCGTGGTGTGTTAGAAATTGTTACTCGATCAACACAGTATGGGGTCATTATAGAATTTTTGGGCACTTCTTTAGATTGTTACTCCCCTTATAAAAAAGCAGAGAGCAGTAACAATCTAAGAAGGTGTACGGAATGTTCTTCTTTAGACTGTTACTCCCCTTATAAAAACAAAAGTGTGATATTCCTTTGTCCCAAAGTAGGTACTATTGGACTGAACATCTCTTTGTCTTAGTAGTTATTTAGTCAAAGTCATTTATATTCTAAAACAACATAGGGGAGTAACAATCTAAAGAAGTACCAACTTTTAAACAGTGGTACACCTCTAGTGCTGGGCACGCATGATACCATATTGAGTGCTGCATTCCGGTGTTTTATTATTATTATTATTATTATTTTATTATTTTATATATTTAAAGTGGTGGTATATATATCAGCTGATCAGGTTATCAAAATGTTTGGGCACTTCCAGACCACCTAGAGACATGCGGTTTTTTTTCCGTGCGACATGCGTTTTGTCCCGAATCGGCCCAAACCGACTAGAAAAATCTGAAAAGTAGAAAAAAGTTATTTTTACCCCCTTAAAAAAATAAAAATGGCGGACGCAAATTTAGGGTTTTCTTTAAAGGGCTATTACGCCTAAACGGTAAGTCCTATCGAAAAGCAGAAAGCACCACCGGTAACTGATTTTAAAAGATCTACAAGTTTGGTCCTATGACTTTTTGTCGTACGACCAACGGTTCTACCTTAAATCGAGTAAATTTGATAATTTTTCGTAAATGTTTTTACTTTGAGCTCTCATAGCGTGGGCGATTATGGGCTGATATAATTTTGGATTAAGATATTTAAACCCCACACTAATTTTCATTAAAACGAGTATTTATTCTTTAAATTATCTGTATTTTGTGCCGAGAAAAATGAGTATATATATAAAGAAAAACGATTTTAAAGTTTCCTAAATAACGTTTGTTTACGTTTTTAATAAATACATATGTAATAATTTTTATAAGCTTATGTTTATTATTATGTTATAGTTAAAAAACAAGAATAAATAAATATAAACAAATATTGAATAATAAAGTATGTTATTCGATAGGTAAAAGATAATAAATACATTAGTCTCCGCGTAAACAAACTTTGTAAACAAATGCCCCCTCTCTATCTCCGTCTAACTCTCCCTGACTCCAGTCTACGTTTGCATCCGTCGTGGACTGCACTCCTCCCCACATATTTTGTTATACTTCCGACATTTATGAAGGTATAATTTTATTCTTATGTTAACTATTTATTTCATTGTTTTTATTACTATATTATTGTTATTAGAATTGTTTTTAATAGGTTGTTAAATTATATATTAAGAAAATGTATATGTTTATTTAAATGAATAAATTTAATTCAATTAATTTATTTAATTTATTTAATTTATTTAATTTATTTAATTTATTTAATTTATTTAATTTATTTAATTTATTTAATTTATTTAATTTATTTAATTTATTTAATTTATTTAATTTATTTAATTTATTTAATTTATTTAATTTATTTAATTTATTTAATTTATTTAATTTATTTAATTTATTTAATTTATTTAATTTATTTAATTTATTTAATTTATTTAATTTATTTAATTTATTTAATTTATTTAATTTATTTAATTTATTTAATTTATTTAATTTATTTAATTTATTTAATTTATTTAATTTATTTAATTTATTTAATTTATTTAATTTATTTAATTTATTTAATTTATTTAATTTATTTAATTTATTTAATTTATTTAATTTATTTAATTTATTTAATTTATTTAATTTATTTAATTTATTTAATTTATTTAATTTATTTAATTTATTTAATTTATTTAATTTATTTAATTTATTTAATTTATTTAATTTATTTAATTTATTTAATTTATTTAATTTATTTAATTTATTTAATTTATTTAATTTATTTAATTTATTTAATTTATTTAATTTATTTAATTTATTTAATTTATTTAATTTATTTAATTTATTTAATTTATTTAATTTATTTAATTTATTTAATTTATTTAATTTATTTAATTTATTTAATTTAATTAATTTATTTAATTTAATTGATTTATTTGATTGAATTGAATTGAATTTATTTTATTTATTTATTAATTAAATTGATTTATGACATTTAATTTATTTTTTTATTTCATTTAATTTATGAATAAATTTTACCTCATTTAAATGAATGAATAAAAGTAAATGAATACTTTACTTTATTTTAATGATGTTTCACTATATTTAAATTAATTTTTCACTATATTTAAATGAATGTCTCACTATATTTTAATGAATGTTTATTTGGGGTAATTTATAGCTTAGTTGAGTGTTTTATATTGTAATGAAGTCCTTAATATGGCAAATTATTTCAACGACATTGTTTTCTTTTTTATACGATGTAGCTATATTTATATATACAATTATTATTTCTCCTCGACTTTAACAACTTATGTTTCAATTAATCTCGAGTACTAATAAATAATAAAATAAATTGACAGGGGTTCTATGTTTATTTTTATTATTCTGTAATAAAACTAATCAAATATAACGAAATTTATTTCATGACAGAGCCTACAATTTACTCTAATATATTAACACTGTGACACAACCAGCGATTCCTAGCATGAACCTCACGCTTACGACCATCGGTTCTACCTTAAATAAAGTAAATTTGATCAATGTTTGCTACATTTTTGACTTGGGGCTCTCATGGCGTGAGCAATTATTGTCCGATTAATTTTCGATTCGGGTGCTTAAACCTCACACTAATTCTATTAAATCGGGTATTTATAATTCCAATTGTTCTATTAATTTGTCCAGAGTAAAAAATAAGTTTTTGTTTGTGTGAATCTCAAATTATTAAGTATTATATTTGATGAAATGGCCTACTAAATTAAACAATATGATAGTAATACAGCCACTGATTCATAATTATAGATGGTTCCTCAATCTCAAGGAAGAGTAAGAAATGGAATACGAAGTCGTACGTAATAATATCTCTTAATAGAGTTGCATATGTAACAGATTTAAATGACCTTAATGATTTCGTTTATCATTATGTATAAAGTTTTATATTTAATGAAATGGCCTACTCAATTAACCAATATGATAGTAGTAGATATAAAATAGTAATAATATACAGCCACTGTTTGCATAATTATATACTATAAAGAGCCACACTAAAAGTACATATTATTAAGTATACAAAAATTAAAATTTAACTTAATTAATGTAATTTAAAAAAATAATAATTTGCATATTCTTCACAAGTCTATAGTACCTACACATGAAAGAAATTACAATTAACAGAGAGATAATGCAAATAATTAGGTACATATTTAAAATTTAATAATACAAAAAAATATTGCGTAAAATTTGTTAAATAAGCACATATATTAGCAATTCTGTGAGATGATGATTGGTCAATAAAGAGCGATAGTTTGACTGTATGAACTTCATTTTGGAGTTCGAAGATTCATCGCAATATGTTGTACCAAATATTAAAATTAGACTGCAAGGAGCTTTCCATAAGTCTGGATATTTTGATTGTAGCACAAATTACTAAAATTCATCTGAAGAAGTAGATTTGTGCTGCATTTGCAATGCCTGATCCTCTTTCACCTCTAATAACTCAAATTTCTTAGCCTATTATTCAACAGTTATTTCAGAAATTGAAAATTTATCTTCGTTAACAAAATATGCAAATGTAGATTTCGAAATTTTTAAATGATAATAACTAAAAAGGATATACATTTTAAAATGGGAGAGCCACACTTAACTCAACGAAGAGCGGCATTTGCCCACCCCTGGTATATACATTCCTTTCCCAGTACGATTCAGCCCCAAAAGATACTGTTATTAAGAGTGGGGTATTAAATGTAGGCTCTAGCATTGCCTTAAGATTCGAGTCTGGGAAACTTCCGCAGCCTGGAGGACTTGCGTGGTCCATGTCGATTGAATAGATATGATTTTATCAGCAAAAACCCTTACCTCGGGCCGATCTAGTAGGCTGAAAGTTAACTGTATGATCTCCTTATATTCTAGTTGAAGAGGCCGAGCTCTTTCAAGCTCTAGATCAGGGGTTCTCACCAGGATTGCATAAAGAGCCAAAATTGAGAATCTGATGATCTCTAAGGGCCGCTGGATCTTGCAATCAAGGAACATTATTGATTCCATGTATGTCTGTCGGTCTGTCATTAATTTTCGCAAGCCAAAATATCTATAAAAACCATGGGCGGCGTCAGACATTATTATTTGGTGGGGGAGACATTCTGGGAGGGGGGGTCCGGGGGGTCCTCCCCCGGAAAATTTTGAAACTATGACCTCTCAAAACAGCGTTTTTATGCATCTCTTATGCAAAATTTGATTTTAACACTTAGTCATAAAATAACGTAAACCTACGGTGTAGTTCAGTTCGTTAACTATGATGAACAAAAGTAGTTTTATATTTTAAAAACAAACTGAAATAGTAACTTAATAGTAAATGTAATATAATAAAAGTTGTGCTCCTAAACATTGTAGATTAAATAGATCAGTAAACAGCCATTTTATGCAATAGTAATTAAAATCTATATTAATCTATGTTATTTAATCAATAGTTATGAAAAACAATAAAAACATGTTTTCTTAGGCTAGGCGCACACTAGAGACAAAAAAGTCGGCAGAATGTCTGTGGGCTGTTTGCAGACTGGTTTGTCTCCTTTAGGGTGGCCAGTGGCCATGATAAATTCCTGCTGGTTTTTTGGAATCTGCTGTTCTTAGCAGGTGCTGAAGGATTTCATGTGTTAGGCGGGATCTATTTTGTTCTCAATGAAATTCATTCAACTAAAAGTTGATTCACTTGTGTAGGTTCAAGCAAATATGATCAGGATTAGTTTTGAATAATTTATTTATTACCATTTTTTAGGCACTAATTTATTTTTTAGCCACGCGACGTAAGATAATGGGGAAAATATCTCGAATTTTACGTGCGGTCGAGGGCCACACAATATTGTACTGAGGGCCGCGTAGTGAGTACCTCTGCTCTAGATCCTTGAATTATCACCTGCAGCACCATTCGGTTGTTGTTCTTAACGAAGAGATTATAAAGTTTTTGATCTAGAGCTTTCTTAAGGACAACATAGGGAGTCTAGAAGTTAGGTTTTGTTTGTAAAGGTGCAGCATGAATAGATGTTTTCTTGGTCCACCATGTATTGTATTGAGTTCTGTATGAGTATTCTTTCTGATTTAACATCTGTATTCTTGTATTTAAAGACATCAATCTGATTTACAAAATTAATTATAACTTACTTCATTAAAACTAATAAGGTTTCTTTCCATTTAAACTAATTTTGAAAGTCTTTTATATGTTAAATCTTCTTTTTAGAGCAAGATTTATTTTTAAGATCTCGTTTAAGTTCAAAAAAAGGATTTCGTGTCTTTAGTAATGGAAGAAGTTTAGGGCAAAACTATCGGTAATTTGGTTTTTTTTCTGAATGGATGTTTGCAGTTTTCTCTGAGAAGTTTCTAACGAATCAAGCGTTGGTGTATTTCCTGTTCTTAATGACTTCTAAGAATGAGAACTTGGGATTCATGTCATACCACTGTACGAATCATTAAAATAATAACTAGAGTCAAGGGTATAATGGTAGTGTGATTTAGTTTCAAGTTCTTATATGAATTCTATTGATCTGTTCCGATTCAGGCTATTTTTTTTAATAGACACATCCCAATCATTGTTTGGAATAATAGTCTATTCGTTCTTTGACACCAATAGCGACTATTCATACAGACAAATTACGAGTATATTGAAGAAACAATTTTTAGTTTTTTTTTTTTTTAATTCATACAACATATTGTATTTATACTTAATAGACAATTGTCCGTTGTTTTATTTTTGTTATTTGCAATGTTTTTTTCGCTTAATATTTGAACGAGTAATAATATAAATAATTTTCTTATACCATGCCATATTTGGAACGTTGTAGTTTGTGAAAATTTCAATTGTAAATCAGACTTGAATTTTAGTTTTAACGAGATTCTTCATTCAATCAAGTCATTAATATCTCTGTTTGTCGGAATAGTTAATGCTAACTTAAAGGTTTGTTCCAACCACACTTCAAACTGGTTTGGAACTGTCCGACGCGACGCATGGGCAACGGACCACAATTGATCGTTTTTCGCTAATGCGCATGCGTCGTACAGTTTGGAACTAGTTTGAACAAACCTTAAGAAATCGTTAAAGGTAAATGTAGTTATCAATTCATCTATCATTCCTATCATTAATTTTTCGCGCATTTAATCTTTGTACAGCAAGTAAAATGGATATGTTTCTGGGGATTGAATCCACATATCTAAATTTAAATATTCTAGGTATAAATTTATCTAAGTGATATAGTAGGTGGATCTTAAGATGTGAAATTATGAAACATTAATCCATTTTGATTACCATTTGGTCCGCTAGGAGCTCTGATATAATTTTATATAAAATTTAGAAACATCTATCGATGAAATATACAGTCTATAAGATTAGAGTTGGCACAATCAAAAGGCGGGAAAATTTTGTAGGGAAACGATTCTATTGGTCCCTCATGTTGAATGCAACTTCAGAAAAAAATGCTCTACTCTACCCCAGTTCCACAAAAAAAAAAATATAACAAGGCAACACTGATTTTCCCTTTTTATAACCCCAAAACTACCTCCACGTTTGTTGTTTCCCGCCTTTGATTGTGCCAACTCTAATATTATAGACTGTAGTACTACAATCGATCAATAAAAGTAAAAACCTACCTACCTTCTATTATATTCTAACTTTCTGGCACGATATTGAAAGCATCACATTTTTCATGGCGTTTTTGGCATGAAATTTCTTCTGAACTCCTGAGTTAAAACATATCCATTTTAAAATAGATGAAAATATTAAGCAGTTAAAACTAATAGTATTTTAAAGTGACAGTGCTGTGCAATGGATTGTTAATATTAAAGTATATTTTATTATTTATATATGTTTAATATTACTTATAAATTGCCCCATTGCTTAGGAGTGGAGAACCATTGAATTTTCAACTGAGAACAAAATGGAAGGTAACTTCTACATTGCATATGGTCAATGGTGTGAAATGGTACTGGGTAGTTTAACATAGTGATCTAGAGTCTAGAGCGAGGTAGATTCTTTATAAGGGAATAATAAAAGTTGTAGATCTGGGTTCAGAAGATCTGTAGGTAGTCATGTCAGGTCATCCACTTCTCTCTTTCCTGAGCCAGCTACTAATACTAACCTGCCCACCTTTCTAAGCTGGCATCCTCTTGCCCCAGGCTACTGGTGTAGTATATCTATTCGCGGATCACTGCCCTCCAGCTCATTTTGTAACCACTACCTCCATTACAGTGCATCCCTGGCAATCAAATATCATTTCCCTATCATTATACCTGCATCTTTTCCTACATGTAATAGAAACCCTCCTTTTATATTTTAGTAATGAATATAATCCAAGTCTAAGAGATGTGAACTTTCATTTGTTGAAAATAAATGTACCAAGTGTATCTAAGTTTCCATATATAATGTAGAACAGGTACATTAACAATATCCGTTACCACACAAAGCATCAGCACTTTTAATAGCATGGATATAAGAGATTCAATATTAAAAACAAATAGGAATTGGAATTAAACTCAAAAATAGAAGGTTATTTAGATACAGGTTATAAACAATGATAAAGAAGGTCGAAGCAAATGTCGCCAACCTGATTTCAACAACTTCATTACATTAAAACCATTCATTCTCCACTATTTATAAAATAATTAAGTTGGCAGAACTTACTTTTTCACCCTAGTTTAATTTTTCGCCCTACTTTTACTTTTTCTCCCTACTTTTTGAGTTCAAGGAAGAAAAGATTTGCTTTAGTCCCTCTAAACTAATCCAAAATCATAACTTCTTTTCCCTACTGGAGATAAAATTAGTTCTTTTACCAAACGGTATTGACCCTTGCGTATTTTTGCGAGTATTGGTGCGCAATAAAAACGAGAAATTTAAAATAAAACTAAGAAGTTTAGTGTTTTTATGAACAAAGGTACTTGATAAAAAACTGAAGTCGACATTAAATTAATCCGCTACTAGCATCAACTGATATACGAGAATCGTAATCAGTCGTATGTCTAATACTCGTAATATTCAACCTTTAGAGAAGAAACTAACTCCCAAGTATTTTTAAAATTTGAGAGATGAAACAGATTGACCCAGCAATTCCTTTTGTAAAAACCCTAATACTAACACCAAAACTCTTTTAAAATGAGACTAGGTAACAGAGAAACACCCAAATTCATTAAATATGACCTTTGATAAAGGAATTTACATGAAAAATATTTAAAAATTCAATCTCACTTTTTTTTATGAGCCATCTTTTAACAAAAGGCAAAAGCACTTTAAGACCTAATAGGTATATGTTCTCTTTGATAAACTTCATAAATGTTTGTTAATAAAACAAATAAAATAAAATATACGTGACACTAAATCGTTTAGGCAGCTTGGGCTTGCTATATTTTATTTTCAGGAATATATATTATGTTTCTTATATTTTTGGGCAGCATAATGTTAAGACTTGTCAATACAAATACCTGTTGAATATAAAGTTGAAAAGGTATCCGGCTATAAAATTGCAGTATTATTTTCCCTTAAAAGCTTTTTTTATTATCTGTAATCTTCTTCAACTGAAAGATATTCAAGAAAATAAAACTAGTATTCTTATTATTCCTAATGTCGTTACCTTTACCTAATCAAGTTTAGTATTGTCTTAAAAAAAAACTTTTCACAAATAAATTCCAATAATCTTTTCTTTTAAACTTTTTTCTCAATCGTTTGTTTCCCTTTTAGTATTTATAGGGCTTGAAAAAAACATTTGTTATTTTTAGTTGCTCAATTGATTCTATTTTTATACAGTAAAAAAAATATAAAAATAAATGTTTATAAAAGGCCATCTCAAAATAGGAAAACAGAGGTAAAAATCACTTTAAATTGCGGTTATTTTAATAGTGTTTTTGAAGAAATGAGTTCTTCTCTTTAAGAAGTGAAAATTAAAATGCACGTTTTTAGTTTCCTAATGTTTTTACCGTGTGAATCACCGGTTTTAAATGTTTATTTCGTAAATGTGTTTGGCCAACCTCTTTCTTAATGTTTACAAATTTTGGTTTAAGAGTCTAAACAAAATCCTCTAGTCGGATTTGAAAGTGAGGATAAACAATTATATTTAGAAAATTTTAATTTCAATTCGATGTATAAACTTTATTATTATTTTTAAAATGGCTAATGATGGAGTTTATATAAATATTTAACTGAGAAATAAAACAGTGTTACCAATGTTGTTTATAAATTGAATATGGCTCTATTCGTCAGTTGTTTACATTCAATTAATTATTATGTACATACAAATGCATGTTATACTAAGTAAATTATTTTTTAACTCAATTGTAAAATTTAGAATTTATTTCCGACCAAGATTTTGTAGGACTTACTTATGGTTAATATGAATAGGACTTAATATATCGTCCCTCTTGTACCCCACAGTAACGGCTGCTGATGATCTACTTCCATAAAATTTTGAAGTGTCTAATAATGTCAAGTTAGCAAAATTAGGGGAGGAAACTTCCACCATTAACGGACGTCAAAAAACGCAATGCGTAAACGCAACCTTAGTAGTCCAATCAATCATAGGTTTCTTTAACCTCTTCTACAGTAGTACCTATATCTCTTGTTGTATAGTTTGATACTCAAAGTTCTCCGATTACATTGATTCTTATTCTAATAATTTTCTTTTATTCAACCCGTCTTACATAAAACGTTTAAGTCCATTATAATCTAATTACATCATTACATTTATTAATACTACCTATATGAACGTATATAAAATATATACTACGCATATAAAAAGAAAAGTAGAAAATAGTTTGACGTCATAGACGTTGACCACAAAACACAAAATAGACCTTTAGTAGGACATTTCGCAGAAGTAACACATCCTCTTTGTCTATTTATGGTGTCGTAAGATATCTAAAATAAAATTTGTCTAAAAAAAACAAAACAATCTAACTAAAAATTTGAATATTTCTAAATGATATCTTTCCCACATATTTCTTTCCTTTTTTTGAACCATGAGCTCTTTCTTAAAACCGTTAGCAAGGAGTTAAAAATAATTTGAATTACAGTGTCACCGTTATTGTGAGCTCAACCAATTTATACAAAGTAATATATATTTTTTCTATTTAATTCTTATTTTATATCTTCTATTTTTTACATTGTATAAGTTCTTTATTATTTGATTCAGTTATAAAATAATAATGAGTGTAAAAAACACTAAGTTCATCACTTCGACAACTTATTTTGTTAAACTTTAGTTTTGCAATGATAGTTAATCTAACAACGTGAAATATAGTGTAAATCTTATAGTGTTGAGTTAAATGTAAAGTTTACTGAGTTAAAATTATTGTAAATGTGACGCTGGTAAACTCAGTGGAGATATAACTGTGATAAATGAGTGTGTGTGTACAATGAAAGTTAATTTGGCATCTCTCAGCTCAATAACTAAAAATCTTGAATCTCGTAGACCCGCAATACGCTCTGAGTACAGGGTGATATGTAACTCAGAATTGAAGCAGCGACCTTTCAGCCCCGCAACAAAGACGCTCAACATTGATCCCGGTGACGAAGCTTAATAGTGTTGAGTGAAGTATAGATCTAACTGTGTTAAACTGAGTGTAAACCTACACATTTTTGCAATCAAAGTTAATCTAACTACGTGAAATTAAGTGTAAACCTTATAGTGTTAAACGATGTTTAAACTTTACTGTGTTGAAAAGGGTGTAAATTTAACAGTGGTAAACTAAGTGTAAATCTTACTATTTTAAACTGAGTGTAAATTTGTAGTAAAATTTAATCTTATTACGTGAAATTGAGTGTAAAGCTTTCTGTGTTAAGATGAATGTAATTTTGACAGTGTTGAGATTAGTACAAACCATATAAGGTTAAGCGGAAGCGGAATGCATCGAAACCATATAAGGTTAAGCGGAGTGCATCGAAACCATATAAGGTTAAGCGGAGTGCATCGAAACCATATAAGGTTGAGCGGAGTGCATCGAAACCATATAAGGTTGAGCGGAGTGCATCGAAACCATATAAGGTTGAACGGAGTGCATCGAAACCTTAGATTGTTAAGCTGTACTTAAAAATATGGGATTCCTTCAAATTTAGGTTACTTACTTGATCTGACTTCATATATTTAATTTCGAATTATAAGTTGATTTTTTTTTTATTATAAATGATAACCAGGAGACATAAATTATACATATTTGAATTAAAAAATCAGAATTATCACTCCATTAAATTTAATATATCCCCTATTTTTTTACGTTTCTATAGCGAAAATACGATTTTAGTTATTTTGTTTGTTTAAATCTTATTCCAGATAATTTTCAATCTTAGATTTTGAATCATAGACTCTACATTACTTTATATAGTTAATATGAAATCAAAAATAAAGATTTGAGTATGAAAAACAGCCTTACCAATATTGTAAGATCTGTCCGTTCATAAAAAAAACTGAAAATTTTCCTAACATCTGGCATGTCTAGATCTTATTCCAGATTTATTTTTCTATCTTTTGATCCTCGTCCAATTTTATATTGCAATGAATGTACATATGTATATTTTTAATTTCGTTATTTTTGGCAAAAGCCTATAAGTACAGAGTAAATTGGTATATTTAGAAATTATGACATAAGAGATACATTAATTTGAACACGTGTTATATATATATTTTGACTACAAAAAACAACTTTTTATTGTTTTACTTTAAACTAATTATTTATTTGATAAATTTATAGTGTTTTTTTTAAAAAGGAAGAAGTAAATTTGTTCAGTTTAAAAAAGATTGACGTCACAGATTTTGTTCAGTTCCAAATTTAAACTTATACTCTTAAATTTTCAAACATCATTAGAAACACTCTTGAACAAGTAAATAATCATATAGAGCTTGAAAGAATTATCGTGTTAGGTAAACAAATTAACACTGCTGCAGTGTAATTATTCGATTCCATTAATGTGGGTTTTTTAGTCTAGTTTAGAATGTCGGAAATGCATTCGTATAAAATCAACTAATAAAGAGTAATAATGAGACATAACTAGAAGTAATTTTGGATTAATTTGAGATTCCAACTTCTGTCTCAACTCATAACCTGATTTTTTTTTTGTTCTCTTTCGCATTTCATTTTAAATCTTCTCATCGGCACTGAAGGTGGCCTTATTGGTTCAAAGACGGCTTGAATAATTAAGTTACCTTTTAATGGAGAGAAGTCTTATTTATTCCAAATTAACTGATGCTCTGAAAATCGCCATAGAACAAAATTAAAATTAAACAGCTTGGTTTCCCGGTGAAATCCGCGACACGAAGGGGTTGAAGTCCGACGTTTCGCTTCCACTACTGGAAGCATCTTCAGGGGTGGTGTGCATCGTGGTGTTGACTCGAAGCAAACACAGGATGTAATGATGTACAGGATGTACTTGCTTAGAGTCAACACCACGATGCACCACACCCCTGAAGATGCTTCCAGCAGTGGAAGCGAAACGTCGGGCTTCAACCCCTTTTACTCATTTTCTCCATTTCATGGGAAAACATTTAATCATGGATATATTTTTGGCATTGAATCCAATTATTAACATTTCAAAGCTTTTTCCATGGAATGGAGAAAACGAGTAATATATTTGTTTAATTGATATAGTTGATGGATCTTTAGATGCGAAATTATTAAACATTTATCCATTTTTGATAACCATTTGGTCCGGTTACAAGGAGCTTTGATATAATTTTATATCAAATTTAGAACTTCTATCGGCGAAATATAGTACTGCCATGATAACACAACAAGTGAACACTAATCTACCTCCTGTTATATTCTAATTGCCTGCCTATCATCAAAATATTGTACTTTAAATGTTTACCTAACTACCTCCTGTTAAATCTTTTAACAGAGGTTTGTTTACTTCAATGTTTAAAAATGTCACATTTTTTGCGTGAAGAATGTTTCTTTTGTACACCAGCTATTAGTGTTAGAATAAAAAAGTCTATCCACGTAAAAAAAATTAATAAATTCAGATCAGCTTTCAGCCACTATAGGGCACTATTAAAAACCATTTTTTTCACTTAAGAGACATGGTATATGTAAATTTATCAAAATTGATTTGTTGCGCCATCGTTATATTATGTATTTTATTTTTATAATTATAAAGAAGCACCTTATCATAATTGACTATTAGGGGCAATTCAATTATACAATATTTAACAATTTACTGAAAGTCCGGTTTATAAGATTATAATTATTTCAAATAATAATGTAAAATGTTCTATACTACATTTATGAAAGTAGAGTAGATAGCTGTAAAATATTTTTATTATAAATTAAAAAAACCTTCTTAAACATATAAACATAATTAAAAAAATATGTACATATATGTATACATATTCACTGCATAAATCCTTAGAAAAAGGTTTGAAAATATAGTTAATTTTTTGCTATGTTTGTTTGTTTCGTATTTCTTTATTTAATAAAATAAACGACGGAGGTGTCGTAAGTGTTCATGATATAGCCAGGTAAAAAAAGACAACTTTTATTATTATCTATGTGTATTATACTCTTTTACCTGTCCGTTATAAGCGTTGTCCGTAATTATAGGGCCCGTTATAATAAGGTTCTGATGCATTTGAGAAGAAATTAATTTCACTTTTTTCTAATTGAAATTATTTTGGTATAAAAAGTAAAATTTTTGAAATGAAAAAATATTTCAAATTCAAAGTTTATGTAAATGTAATCTTCTTTAACGTCTGTTTACTTTACCCACATAATTATAAAGTGTTCACATAATTATTATGCAATGATTAGTGAGTAGGTGAGATTAAAGTGATTACCTATTTATAATTAAAAGTAGTCTAGTTTATTTATTTGAATACTATTTTTACTCTTAACTTGACTGCATGAATGGACTATCTAAATATAGTTGGATTTTATTTTTATAGCTTTAATCTTAGGTTTTGTATAAATAAACTCGANGCGTGGCCAGAAGCCCAGTGTCTAATAAATCAAGATCATCCATCCGGTGTCAGAGATTTTATGAATCCCGATATTTTGAACCCATATTACAGGTTGATATTAACAAGAAATCATGACAAAGGATTCACAAAATCTCTTCTGTAAAATCTAGATTTATTAGTTAAATTAAAACCCATTTTTTTCACTTAAGAGACATCGTATATGTAAATTTATCAAAATTGATTTGTTGCGCCATCGTTATAGTATGTATTTTATTTTTATAATTATAAAGAAGCACCTTATCATAATTGACTATTAGGGGCAATTCAATTATACAATATTTAACAATTTACTGAAAGTCCGGTTTATAAGATTATAATTATTTCAAATAATAATGTAAAATGTTCTATACTACATTTATGAAAGTAGAGTAGATAGCTGTAAAATATTTTTATTATAAATTAAAAAAACCTTCTTAAACATATAAACATAATTAAAAAAATATGTACATATATGTATACATATTCACTGCATAAATCCTTAGAAAAAGGTTTGAAAATATAGTTAATTTTTTGCTATGTTTGTTTGTTTCGTATTTCTTTATTTAATAAAATAAACGACGGAGGTGTCGTAAGTGTTCATGATATAGCCAGGTAAAAAAAGACAACTTTTATTATTATCTATGTGTATTATACTCTTTTACCTGTCCGTTATAAGCGTTGTCCGTAATTATAGGGCCCGTTATAATAAGGTTCTGATGCATTTGAGAAGAAATTAATTTCACTTTTTTCTAATTGAAATTATTTTGGTATAAAAAGTAAAATTTTTGAAATGAAAAAATATTTCAAATTCAAAGTTTATGTAAATGTAATCTTCTTTAACGTCTGTTTACTTTACCCACATAATTATAAAGTGTTCACATAATTATTATGCAATGATTAGTGAGTAGGTGAGATTAAAGTGATTACCTATTTATAATTAAAAGTAGTCTAGTTTATTTATTTGAATACTATTTTTACTCTTAACTTGACTGCATGAATGGACTATCTAAATATAGTTGGATTTTATTTTTATAGCTTTAATCTTAGGTTTTGTATAAATAAACTCGACTGAAATTACAGCTGCTGGAATCACTCTTCCAATCTGTAAATAGGGTAAAGTGGGGTAGAACAGGGATAACCCCCGTCCTGTAATGACCCAATGAGCAGTCGAACGGGACTAAAACCCCAAAGAAAAAAAAAGAAAAAAATATGAAATCAAAAATAAAGATTTGAGTATGAAAAACAGCCTTACCAATATTGTAAGATCTCTCCGTTCATAAAAAAAACTGAAAATTTCCCTAACATCTGGCATGTCTAGATCTTATTCCAGATTTATTTTTCTATCTTTTGATCCTCGTCCAATTTTATATTGCAATGAATGTACATATGTATATTTTTAATTTCGTTATTTTTGGCAAAAGCCTATAAGTACAGAGTAAATTGGTATATTTAGAAATTATGACATAAGAGATACATTAATTTGAACACGTGTTATATATATATTTTAACTACAAAAAAACAACTTTTTATTGTTTTACTTTAAACTAATTATTTATTTGATAAATTTATAGTGTTTTTTTTAAAAAGGAAGAAGTAAATTTGTTCAGTTTAAAAAAGATTGACGTCACAGATTTTGTTCAGTTCCAAATTTAAACTTATACTCTTAAATTTTCAAACATCATTAGAAACACTCTTGAACGAGTAANATGCTCAACAACAAGTCGAAACGACAAGCTGTTACTTCTATTCAGTATCACGATGCTCAACAACAAGTCGAAACGACAAGCTGTTACTTCTATTCAGTATCACGATGCTCAACAACAAGTCGAAACGACAAGCTGTTACTTCTATTCAGTATCACGATGCTCAACAACAAGTCGAAACGACAAGCTGTTACTTCTATTCAGTATCACGATGCTCAACAACAAGTCGAAACGACAAGCTGTTACTTCTATTCAGTATCACGATGCTCAACAACAAGTCGAAACGACAAGCTGTTACTTCTATTCAGTATCACGATGCTCAACAACAAGTCGAAACGACAAGCTGTTACTTCTATTCAGTATCACGATGCTCAACAACAAGTCGAAACGACAAGCTGTTACTTCTATTCAGTATCACGATGCTCAACAACAAGTCGAAACGACAAGCTGTTACTTCTATTCAGTATCACGATGCTCAACAACAAGTCGAAACGACAAGCTGTTACTTCTATTCAGTATCACAATGCTCAACAACAAGTCGAAACGACAAGCTGTTGCTTCTATTCAGTATCACAATCCTCAACAACAAGTCGAAACGACAAGCTGTTACTTCTATTCAGTATCACAATGCTCAACAACAAGTCGAAACGACAAACTGTTACTTCTATTCAGCAAAACGATGCTCAACAACAAGTCGAAACGACAAACTGTTACTTCTATTCAGCAAAACGATGCTCAACAACAAGTCGAAACGACAAACTGTTGCTTCTATTCAGCATCCCGATGCTTAAATCTCTCAACAAAAAACTGTTGCTTCTATTCAGCATCCTATTGCTCAACGACACATGGAGAACAACCAATTGATTAAAATCAATTTTGAAACGTTTAAGCTCAATTGCTCAATACTTCACTAGTTAGTGAAGAAAATACTAATGACTTTATCCTCATCTAAAAACTTATATTCCTGTAATAATTCTAGCCATAGTCATATTTTAGAGGTGGGTTCATATTTACGTATGTAGGAAAATTTAAAAATCAAAAAAACTCTAATGAAAAATTTTACGACTAATGGTAAAATAGGTCAGATAAATCGAACAAAACTTTCTCCTATAAACAATGATACCGTTTTATATCCCTTAATGACTCATTTATAACTAATTTGTGTTTTAAAGCTTTTATTTAACTTGCAATGTGTGTATGTATGTATGTTTCTATGTATGTATGTTTCTATGTATGTATGTTTGTTCAGGTAAAATCTTGCAACTAAATTTTGAAGCAGTTATCCTCAACCGATTGAATTGAAATTTTGCATACACGTTTAGTTTGGATGACAATGCATGGTTAGCTAAGTGCATTATAAATTCAATATGGGGGACATCACAAGATGGCGGACTTGTTATATTTTAAACACGCCCTCGATATGAGTATCAAATGAAAGGGTTTGTTGAGAAGAATACGAATAAAAGCTTGTTTTTAAAAATGTGTTTTAAATAAAATTATTAATCTTTTTTTTTTAAACAAATTTAACAGGTTGTTTATTTATGTATTTTTTTTTGCGACGAGTTTTTGCGTAGTGTTAGGTACTCAGTCGATAGTTAGAATCGTATTTTAATAGTCTATAGTCAAAGCCGTTGTCGATCTCTTTGCACGTTTTTGCCAGAGTTGTTGGGTGCATTGCGCCCTCATAATGTAGAGCTGTAATAAATTCCTCGAATAACTGAACCTGCATGCCAAATTGATAAAAAATCAGCCCAGCAGTTTAGGCTCCACTCCATTGTACAGACGGCAATCCGAATAATGTTACTGATAATCTCAAAGGCCATAATATTTATCATTAACCACTAGTCAAATATTCGAAGCTATTAATTAGTTTTGTTTGTAGAAAATGTTCTAGTAAGTAGAATCATTGACGAAGCAAGCAAACGAGGGATCCCGGATCCCATTTTGTAAAAACGTTGACCCCTAAAATCTCTGGCCTTTCTTACGAAACCGCACTCAAGGATACTCAATTCCCACACTATTTTTTTTGTATATTTGTAAAAAAATATATTTTACTTATTTTTTAAAATACATTATGCACGGAAATTTTCATCTGAAAATGTATGTTCAAGTTTAGTCAATTGTATGGAGGCTTGCGGTTGCGGAATCCGTTGAGAGACCTGTTGGTTTAATTATTATTAAACGAAAATATGTCGTTTAATTTAAATAAATAATTTAATTTAAATGTATGCGACTTAGTACGGAAATTATTAAAAACAATGAATATTAGTTATGTTAAAAAGTTATTAATATCATTTATAATTATAAATTATTTTATACTGGACCTGGAAAATATTATTAAATTATACTACATCGAGCCCTTAGGCCTTAAACGACAACAGGCATTATTTTATAAATAAACAGAAATAGTTTCTTTTTTTTTTAAATTGTCAATATATTCATTAAAGAAGAATTTAAAAAGTTTAAACCAGTCTGTATGTAAAATTGAAAGTCACATTTTGTGAAACTAAGTACTCTAAAACTGGTCTATATTTTGACTTCAGTCTGATGTAATCTTTTGTTTCTTTTAAAATCTCCAGTCTTAAAAATTAGTTTAATGGAGATTACCAATTCAATTAAAATAGGTTTAGCTGGCTGTAATATTTTTAATACTCTGATTGTGATTTGACAAACATCTGATTTTTTTTTGGTTATTTATTATTCATTACTAAATTTTAGTTTAAAGCAGTGTTTTTTTTTTTTTTTAATATTATCGGCTTAATTGCGCAATCCAGGTTTCTCCATGGTACCCTTGTTAGGTAAAAATAAATAAAACACGTATTTAAGGTCACAAAAAAAAAAAAAAATAATAATAATAATTGAAGAAAGTTGTTTAGGGGAAAGTTTTTATTAATTTAATGTAAATTTTATTTGTGTTTTGTGTATAGATGTTTTTAATAGTATAGGATCATAAACTTACACTTCGACGCCTTTATAACCCGTTGGTTTAAAGTAATAGAAATCACTAATAAATATGTTATATCTTTTGCTTTCAAACTTACCGTAGGTAACGGAACTTGTTTGATTTTATTGACATTTGGATAATACGTCATAATTTGTCCATTGTTGGTCCCATATAAGTTTAAACCTTATGCGCCCATTTTTTCCCCCATTTGCACAAACATACATTTATTTACACCTAGCCTTGCTCCTAGCTATTTTATATGATCGATATTTGATCATAAAAGTTATTGCTTAAATAATAAAAAGTCCAGTCATGCACCATGACTTAATGAGCGAATTTTCAAAGAAATCTGCGTATTATTGGCTTATGATAATAAAATTTTGGTTTAGAATTTAGATGGGTAAAAAAAATTTTTTTTTTTTGGTACACACGGGTACGGGGTACAAAAGTCAAAATAGTATTTACCCTTCAAGATGCATATCTTTAGAAAGCTCTTTAAGAGTACAGTAATTGTTGTTATATGCTAATTGTTTAAGTGCATCCTAACGGGAGATATCGTCTGGAGTGACACATATATACAACATAAAAAAAAGTGTTAAATTTTAGGAATCGATTTAGAATGGTCTAAAACGGATTTCCATGAAAAAAAATTCAAAAATTTGAATTCAATGCAATTGCTTAATTTTCTTCGAAAATTTGCTAAAATACATTACACTGAGAAATAGAAAAAATATAGTTAAATTTATAAAATGCGACATCTTAGAAATTTTTAATGTTTCAAGAATGCAGAACAAATAAAAATTCAGCACAAGTAAAATTTCTCTTTCAGACATTATAAAATTCTTAAAATTATTTCTTTGCGCAAAAATAAAATAAGAACAAGAAATATATTACAGATCTATTAATCTATTATGTATATTAGGGAAGGGCTCGCTCATTAACTCACTCCACACTTTTAAAATTTCCCGTATAGGCAGAGGATTGAAATTTGGTATGGTTATTCAGTGTAAGATATTTGGAAAAACTGAGCATAAATAGCAAGGAGATTAGACGGTTGTTTCAATAGGTCCAGTTCCAGCATAAATAACAACGATATTAGATGGTTGTTTCATAATAGCTTTAGTTCCAGCATAAATAGCAACGGATAGTTGTTTCAAGATGTCCAGTTGCAGCATAAACAGCTACGAGATTAGATAGTTGCTTCAGTAAGGCCAGTTCCAGCATAAATAGCAACGAGGTAAGATGGTTGTTTCAGTAGGTTCAGTTCCAGCATAAATAGCAACGAGATTAGATGGTTGTTTCAAGATGTCCAGTTCCAGCATAAACAGCTACGATATTAGGTAGTTGCTTCAGTAGGTCCAGTTCCGACATAAATAGCAACGAGGTTAGATGGTTGTTTCAAGATGTCCAGTTCCAGCATAAATAGCTACGAGATTAGATGGTTGTTTCAATAGGTCCAGTTCCAGACTTTATTTAAAAATTCCATTTCTTAAAATTAAAGAAATTACTCTGTGAAGACTAGTACTAGTGCACTAGGAGAATTGTTGAGAATTTTTTAGAAAAGTTTATGAGCTCCACGTGCTCAGACAATATCTTATCAAGTTTCTTAACGTTGAGTCGCGCCATCTCTATCCCCCTCGTCTCCCGTTACTCGCCCCCGCAAGCTGGCTAACTATTTTCAGAACGTTCTCTCACAACAGCCGGCCTTATGTTTTGTCTCTGATCTTATTTACACTATCTTTTTCCTTCGCGTCACGGCTAATATGGGAAAACTCATTAAGTGATGTACACAAGAAGAAGTAGAATGGTTGTTATAAAAGATAACAGTAATGACAGCTCATTACCTTACCTTTCCACGTAGGTCACTGTAATCTCTAAAGAGGCTTACCAAGTACATAAATGCATACGGCTTGAGTTAACTTTTCTCTTCAAATTCTCAATACANACTATCTATCAGAGTGTTATTGTCTATTAGTTTAGTTTGAATTTGATTGGAGAGACACCAACGCATTTCATTACTATCTATCAGAGTGTTATTGTTTTGTATTTGTTATTGTTTTGTGTTATTGTTTTGTGTTATTGTTTAGTTTGAATTTGATTGGAGTGGCACCAACGCATTTTATTACTGAATTTGGACCAAGTTAGGAGAAGGATCATAGAAGATAAAACACGATATTTAAAATAATCTAATTACTTGTTCTATCTCTTAGCCTTTATAATTTAATCAACTTGTGTTACTCTAATTAACAAACTAATTCACTGGGACAAATCGAGACGATTTTAGGGTATATTAGATTATATTTTGAATCAGTTCCCGAGATTCGGAGATCGATACAGTTTCAACATTTCTCTGACATTTAAGAAGAGATAGATAGTTAAAAAAAAAATTCCAGAGTAAAAATTTGACCCTCCACCAAGCGAGTTTTATATGCATGACATTTATGCATATATAGAGAAAATTTGCTTGAGAAATTTTAATTGATGTACATGTTTTAATGAAGGTACTTCAATTTTTTTTTTCTTTTAAACCTGTCTCAACTTATTTACTTTTTAATATTATCTTAAAAAATATCGTCTGTGGTCTGTGCAGGCACGTGGATAGATTTGCATTAAATTTGATTTACATATTCAGTAGGGTCATAACTTGACAAAAAATGAATAGCAGTAAAAGCATGAGATTAATATGGGACTATTTGTGGTGTTTCGACAATTCATCCAAATTCCTTCAAAATCATAAGTGTACGTTTAAAGTAGTATGTATTAATAAAAATAAATTTGTGCGTACGCGGAAGTGAAAGCAGGGAGTGCAGACTTTCAAAAGATATATTTGATAAAGTTTTATGCGGTGGTTTGCAAATATGCTGGATAAATCTCAAATCTCTGGTGTCTGAAATGGATTTCAGCCAATGACAACTTAAATCTTAAAATCCTGAGCTCTCATTGGCTCCCCACCCTATTTTTGCAACTCACTAAAACTCATTTGGTTACAAACTTTAAGGTCATTATTTCTAATGTTTTGATGCCGTCATGTTTTCACCCTTTCAGTTGGCAACTGATTTTTCAACTGAATTTTTTTTTTTCTTTGAGCTGACATTTTGCAAAACATAACATAGTTATTTGATCTAATCTAATTTTATCTTTTAACCGTATGAGTAATAGGCAATTTTGATAAATAAATACATATTTTTATAATTAAAATGTCAACTTAAATTAAATGCAATGGTTGTCTACAATATTCTTATTTACTTACCACTTAAGTTCAACTGATTGTTAACAATAAACTGAGCGACCAATTTAGTTGTCAACTGACTGTTAACAATAAACTGAGCGACCAATTTAGTTGTCAACTGACTTAACAATAAACTGAGCGACCAATTAAGTTGTCAACTGATTGTTAACAATAAACTGAGCGACCAATTTAGTTGTCAACTGATTGTTAACAATAAACTGAGTGACCAATTTAGTTGTCAACTGATTGTTAACAATAAACTGAGCGACCAATTTAGTTTTTAACTGTCTGTTAACATTATATTGAGCGACCACTTTCGTTGTCAACTGACTGTTATCAATAAACTAAGCGAAAACTATTGTTTTAACTGATGTTAACAATATATTGAGCGACCACTTTAGTTGTCAATTGACTATTAAGAATAAACTGAGCGACACCTTAAGTTGTCAATGTCAACTAATGTTTAACAATTAAGTGAGCAATTTTCTCTTTATGTTTTCCTAACCAATCTCGACTGTGATATCACTTTTAACCTTTAATCTGAAACAAATCTTTTTGATTTTTAAACTATCAAACATTTTTTCATTGTCTCGTTGTTAAGATTAATGTCAATCCAATTTTTATTTTAAAATGTTTTTACCTTCAGTACCATTTGTTTTTTTATTCAATAGGTCACTAGGTCTGATCTTTATCATGACTTAAAAAAAAGGTTTTAGCCTAAAAGAAATGCCCAGGGATAAAAAAAAACAAAAAAAAAATCAACGTTATAGATTCAAGCTTAAGAATTGATTTGAGTCACAAAAACACCCCAAACAAAAAAAAAACACGAAAATAGCTTTTGTTCTATAGAAACATGATTACCTATGTATTAAATATTAATAACTTCTCGACTTTTCACACTGTTTACCTACTAACACTGTTTCTATTTTTAGTATTTAGGACGGTTGTTTATGCATTGGAAAAATTATTCAAGAGTAACTGGTAATAGTATTAAATAAAATATTATTTTTTCCCCCTTTTTAGGTTAGAATAGAACGCGATTTGTCACATGCAAATGTCATGAAGTTCAAACTTATGCAAATTCTTTCCCTCTCTTATCTTATTATCATGATGGATGTAAATATTTAATAGGCTAGCAATATTAACACTACAATTATTAAAAAGAACTACCATACATAGGGATTTCTTTTGTTACATTTATACTCGTTGGTCTCGGCTGGTATTGGGCCAGCTTTTGCCAGACGCGCGGCGATGTAGATATATGCCGGGTACTTTTATAGTAATTGGTAGGGGAGACCGGGGCACATAGGACCTAATAAGGTTTTTGTTCAGATAACTTCAGCATTATTGAATAAAATTATGTAAATAAGAAGTATTTATCAGAATAAACATTTCTCGAACTGTTTCCCGACTCACAGTTCTTAAATTGCTTTATAAGTATTTTATTTTTATTTTTTCTGTAAAAAGCACCAGGGGCACATAGGACCATTCAAAGTTTTATAGAAAAACAAATTAAATTCTACATTTATTTTTGATTTTGATTTTTAATTTTTTTTTTTTTTCAAACAATATTGTCATTGCCATCTTCAGCCCCTGCGCAAGAATCATGTGCCCACTCTTTACAAATTCAAATACCAAATGGGGTGTACCCCATACCTTTACGGTCCTCTGTGCCTCAAGTCACTTGTCATTAAAAAACATTTTTTTCACAAGGTACACGACAGACTTAAGCAAATGAAAACAATTTACATTAAAAAGATAAAACCTAAGGCTAGGCGCCCACTTGCGATTAATAATCACGCGATTGTTTAGTCGCGTAAATNTAAATAAGAACAATATAATAGCTTAATTATGTACTATGCTCGTTGCTTTCTAGTTGTTCAAATTGAATGTATTATTACAACAATACGATGTAAACAAGATGTATTTTACATTGGACATATTTAAGGAGTACAGTTGAGCAGCCATACATAGATCAACTATGAAACAGTATATTTGTAAACCTACTCTGTTTATCGCTTCTCACGTTTGTGCTATCAAGAATACAACTTAAACCACTAAACCACATGTGGTGAAGACAGTAATAGATTAATCGGCTAATCTTTCTATAGAGATATGAGATATATATTTGTCTAAAAGTTCCTTCAAGTTCATGTGTGGATAGAAATAAATAGATAATTAACAGATTATAAATAATCTTAAAATTCATATGGTTCCTTCATAATGAAAATCTTGACTTTATTTTACATTTGATGTCAGATTGCTTAGTTCATAGTTTTATAGATTTATACATCTGATGTAACTAATCAATCGTCATTTGATAGGTAGCATGTTTTATTCTGTATCAAAATGTTATCAAAATCTCCACAGACAAGTTAACTGTGTTGGCCTGACCAAATCAGGCCCTGATCCGGTCACTTAGGCACTCGGCTTACTGGTCAGTTGACACCTCGTTAGTGCACCTTCACCATTTATGGTGTATGCAATGGCTCGTTTGGGTGGACAGGCCATCCAACTTCTGATCTGACGATCTGATGAGTGCCCTGGCTATATACTATTTGACATTTCCACTGATCTGACCAAATTGGGCCAACCCCCTGACCCCCTCTTATCAAATCAGATCTTCTGTGGGGCCCTTTTTACTAAATCATCAACGTCCCATAACACGTATTTGGTCTATAACTCTAAAGCATTAGCGAATATCTGTTTTGTCTTTTGTTTACTATTTGATAACAACTTTATCTGAGCACAAACTCTACCACAGAATATTTGGTAAATTCATGTTTATTGATGCGTTTAATATTTCATTTATTTTTTAAGTTACTTCTCTAATCGTAGTTCTTACTCAGTTCAAATATCAAGTACTCTACTAAAATTTAAACTTAGTTCTACCTGATAAGTACTCTATTGAAGTTCTCATTCAGTTCTGCTCGATTAATGTATATATCATTTGAAACTAATTTAGTTTCAGCTCACTATGATAAGTAACTATCCTATTTAAGTTTTTATTTATTTCTCCAAGATAAGTATCGACCCATTTATACATTTGTTTTTAATCAGGGCTTACAAAGAAATAGTTATTATCTTCTTACTGATAATGTTAACCATGTCTTAGCATTATTTTTGTTTAACTCCGAAGTTTTTGTGTACACTAGTTTTACAATTAGTATTGTTTTTTGACAGCGCGGGAAAATAGAGAAGGAGCCAATGAGAGCGCTGGATTTTGAATTTTTGAAGGTCGGGCCAACTAGGCAAATAAAAATGTCTCTAGTGGAGGGGCGCCGACATAAAGGGTAACCGTTCGAAGAGACTTTATAACCTCCACTCCACTGCTTGAATTCACTTTTATATTATTATTCACTTTTTATGTTATTTAAATATAATGCTAATATGCACTAATTATTATACTGGTTTTTGAATTTTGTTTGTAACTACCCGTCATTTCAATTTGTTAAGTTATTATGACAAAGTAAGACTCAGACAGAAACTTAACGAACTTAGTAATCGCTATCGTTTTCCATATTATATAACAATAATAGGGTTTATTGTTTATTTACCGAAAAAAAAAAAAAAAAAACTACTAATTTCACACTACACTCAAATATTGATAGATTAAAATGTAAACTTTGACTGAATTAACAAAGGTTCTTAAACTTCCTTTCATTACAATTCAAGTTAGATTATTCTGTTTAGTTGTAAGCCTACACTTTTCATAAAGTTTCATTACCGACATTAAATTTCTTGATTCTATAAAGGAAATTAACTCTAGCATTAAATTTCAAAACATATTCGTAAATAAGAAGTGAAAATCGAAGTGGCAAAATCAGGTAAAAAGATCGCGATTTGTTGAACTAGTAAAATAACCTTCTTTTGTTGACAAACAAATTATGCATTTCCCTCTCTCCCACAGGCCTGGTAGCCTGTGGGATTTTATTTCTTCCCTCACATAGGTTGGTCAATCTGAGTGTCAAAAAACAATACTAATTATAAAAATAGTGTAGTAAGATACAGCTTTTAGATTTTAATGGTCAATTATAAATTCAGTGTTAAATTATCATAGTAAATTGGTTATTTCGGCTTTAAACGATAAGAATTTAACACAAATTCACATAATTCAAATTACAAGTATCAATAACTACGGGAGACATACAGAGAAAAATAGACCCCCGCACCGGGACTTCTCTGTATGTCTCCCGTAGTTGTTGATAATTGTAATTTGAATTATTAAAATTTAATCTTTCCGTAGTATGAAAACTACCAAAAACTTAAAAATTGAATCACAAATTCACATTCAATACGACAAAAAGATATCCAAATAAAAAATGACTTACTTACTAAAAAAGTATGACATTTGTTTTTGTTGTATTTTTATACTATGACGCATGAACATACGCATGTAATTAATGACTAATAAATCTATGGGATTTGTAGACGCCGCGTCGGGCCGGCTGACGCGTGACCAATCCGAAATAGAGTTTATGAATTCTTGACGCCAGACTTTCTGTCTAAAAAGATTAAGCGATCAGATTGTAATGGCCTTGCTTTAGAATCGCCTAAAGGTAAAATTTATCTATTAAGGCTCTAGGTCTAGGAAGTGATGCAATTTACTTTAACACGTTATGGATTTTACGCTTACTTGCGTACATTTATACTTATAACGAATCTTGTGAATCTTGTGTGTCAAAGTTTATTTGCTTACTTTCAAAGTTTCCATTACATTTCTAATATGAGGTGTGTTGTTTTCATTTTTAAAATTAGATTTATGGCAATAAATCCTTCATGCCAAAGAGAAAAATGACTCTTGGATTTTTCCAATATAGTTACTGGAATCAGTATAACAAAATATTATGATGACGTCAAAGCCTTATGTATAGATTTAACATGCGAGAATTGTAGGAAATCTTTAATGAAGCATTTTTATATTTTAAGTTTTGTTGGTTTTTATTTATAAACATGCAAAGAAATTATCTTTTTATGGTTAGAACAGTACATTTGGAAGCCTAAACGTACACAATATATTGCAAAAAAAAATTCGAAGGTTTACCTCTACAAGGAGAACCTTTAAAGAACTTACTAATGTTTTGTTAAAAAGCTGTTTAGTATTGATATAATTGCCAGCCTTTGTTTAAATAAGTTTTTATAATTATTTAAAGATCTACGAATCTTTTATTGGAATAAATTTGGTTGCCTTGGGAATGATTTATAAACAAAATTTATAGTCATACTTGAAAATCCTAGAGAATAGTTGATAAATCTAGTTCTAGTTTTGATTTCAAAAGATTCAATTACCTAACATATTAGGTTTGTTCCAACAACACTTCAAACTAGTTTGAAACTGTCCGACACATGTACATTAGCAAGAGGAGTTAAATTTTAGTCCGATGCACACGCGTCTACAATCTACAGTCATAACTGAATAGTTCCATTGTTTTCTAATCTTATTATTAAAAATAATAAAAAAGAATAGACGAAACTGAAAATCAATCAGTATAGAGTAGTTTATGAAAACTGTTAACAACTAAGTCAGAACATTAAATTAATAATTAGAAACCCTGTTAAAAAATGAGAAAAACACACACATATTAAAATACACCCCGCCGCTAGAAACTATATCAAAGATCCCTCAAGTGCTTCAACGCTTAAGAGACAGCATTGTCCTTGTTTTTTTTTTTTTAAGTTGTTTAGCAAGTTCTTATTAAGTTAAGTAAAAAATAATTATTGCATGATTAATTGGACAGTACTTCAAAAGTAATATGTCATATCCTATGTATTGTTTTAAGTAATCATCGTTTGTTTTTTAAGTAGGGTTACTGGGACACAAGCCTAGTTTGCACGGGTCGATTTTTTTTAGTAGAGAGGTTTAGTAATTTATAACTCGACTCGTTTGGACACCTTGTTTTACAAAATTTATATTACTCTACACTTACTAAAATACTCGACCGTGGCTACTAATACTAAAATACTCGACCGTGGCTACTAATACTAAAATACTCGACCGTGGCTACTAATACTAAAATACTCGACCGTGGCTACTAATACTAAAATACTCGACCGTGGCTACTAATACTAAAATACTCGACCGTGGCTACTAATACTAAAATACTCGACCGTGGCTACTAATACTAAAATACTCGACCGTGGCTACTAATACTAAAATACTCGACCGTGGCTACTAATACTAAAATACTCGACCGTGGCTACTAATACTAAAATACTCGACCGTGGCTACTAATACTAAAATACTCGACCGTGGCTACTAATACTAAAATACTCGACCGTGGCTACTAATACTAAAATACT
>KZ651213.1:849124-859497 GCA_001010745.2 Gerris buenoi
GCTTGCTTTCTTGTTTGTTTGTTTGTCCAGTACAAATCTTGCAATCGATTTTTAACTAACTTCCCGAGTAGCTAGACATTTGAAACTTTTAGAATAACTCAGAACACGATAACAATACATTATTTTAATAATTTTAACCATCTTTCAGCAGAATTAAATTTGTTTTCAGCAAATTTTGCTGTATGGAAAGTTAGTTCGGAAAAAATCCGCAAGTTATTTTATTTGTTTTGTTATTTTATTTGACAGGTTTCAAATTTATGATTTATTACAGAAAATTTAAAAAACCTAGTTTATAAAAAGTTCTTTTTATCGTGCAATTATTTATATTATGTATACATATTTTTATGTATTAATTATATATAATTATAAGTTGTTGCCGGTAAAGTTGTGAAGAATTTTCCTTGGATACAAGATGATATAGTTAGGAAGAGTTTTAACAATAGATGTTTTTATACCTCGTTACCTATATTACGTTGGAACTTTTGCATTTTTTTTTATCTACTAACTTATTATATAAATTTAATGATGTATTGAAAGTGAATAGTTATGATATAACTGGTACGAAACTTTAAAAAAATATACCTAATTGGAATAAAATGCTGAATAATAATATTTTTTAATAACAGGGCATCGTTATGGTTCAAGGTTACTAATATGTGTGCTATCACTATATAATGATAATATGTTCAGGGTGTACACTAAACATGTGCCACGAATTAAGTTTGTAATTTTCTTGGACTATTTAAAGAATAATTATGCCTTTAGACGATCTTCGAAAATCGTATTATTTTGAAGATACAGGGCTAGGTTCTTCAAACAATAATGAAGCAGCAGTGTCCATATCCATATTATATTCAACCATCCATATTATATTCAGCATTCTGCTCGTTTAGTAACATTCCTGCTGATTTTTCTCTACTAATTTAATTTTGTCAATGTATTCTGCAAACATTGATTTAAATCCTGCAACTACTGTCGCTGATTCTTTTTGCCAATTTCTTTTTGCTTCCGAGCTTACCGAAGGTAACGGAAGCTATGTGATCGTTCTGAAGAACGAAAAATTTTTAGGTCTCTGATTTCAAAAATTCCAAGACAGAAATCCGTTTCAGACATCTGGGATCATTTTTGGTTCCGTGTCTGTCTATCGGTTTGTCGTTCAATTTTTGCGAACCACCATATCTTAAAAACTTCACGTTCAATTTTAATGAAATTTGGGTGGTAGGTCGTAATTAGCCCATTGTTGGTCCTTTCAACCTTCTGCGCCTATTTGTTTTTCTTCCACACGGCCCAAACATACATTTATTTACACCTATAGCTTCAAAAGTACTTTGAATGCAATTTTTATAGTTTATCGAAAGTAAGTAGATAGCCCAGATTAATTTGAACCGTCAGCGCTCTTTAACTCTTGCTAAATTGATACTTTAATTCGTGTAAAAAATCAAAACAATTTTGGCAGATAAAAAAAAAGGGGGGAAACAATTAAACCAATTAGACAATTATGGCTTGAAAAAGCATAAAATCAATGAAGTACGTACGTAGGATGCGAGGAAGCTATGTGCCACACCAATTGGTAGTCTATTTTTAATTTCTCAAGAAATGAAATGAGGAACTTTCATAATAATCATGTATAGGCTGATATAAATCCGCATGTGCGTACTTATAGATCGTTTCCAATATTAGTACTCATTACATGTTTGGGATGGAATTGTGGGAGACTGTCTTATTGAACCGGTATATTTACCGGGGAGACTTACCGGCGAGGTATTTCGTCACTTTTAGTAAAATTAAAAATTATTAATGATCCATCCCGTTGCAGTTGCGACCTTTCCGGTTAGTTTATTGTCAAATCATAATAACAAAAGTCAAATAAAATTTGATGTCAACCTTTTTAATTGGGCAATTATTTGGTTCTTAAGTACTTCATAACTGTACTGAAATTAACATTAAATATATTTTTCCATTGTAAAGACAATAATAAATGGGCTTCTGTAATAAAAGTTACTGATATAATCTTCGTTTTACGAGGAAACAACTTAATTTATTCAGTTATTCATGTAAATAATTATATTAGGTAAATTACAAATCTTAGAACCAGAAAATCTTAGTAAAAAATTAACATTTTTGTCGCCAATAACTAGGAAGGTTGTTCTAACCATAATATTTTATTGTTTGAAATAAGCAGTGTTTTTTTTTTTTTTTTTTTTTTTTTTTTTAATTTTATAAATTAGCGTGTTTATTATTATTTCTGTTTCAAGAGGTCTATTTATTGTTTTAGTTTTTATCAATAGTATTTAGGTACTAAAGGACGTCTGATAAATAAACCTCTCAACGGTACCAAGCAGTGCGGCAGTCTTACCTTGATTATCTGCAGAGCTATGTTGGGAGGACGGTGGACTCGTAACTAGATAATGAAGTACCTATTCATGTTACTAA
The DNA here is from genome assembly GCA_001010745.2 of Gerris buenoi. Taxonomy (NCBI): domain Eukaryota; kingdom Metazoa; phylum Arthropoda; class Insecta; order Hemiptera; family Gerridae; genus Gerris; species Gerris buenoi. Next base: position 851,558 of record KZ651213.1, read on the forward strand.
AGGTACTTCATGTAAGATTATAATATGTCGTATCTTTATTTTACTATTGAAAATGTATCATTTAACCACAGCAAACGTTTTTTCATACGTATACAGTCCACTAACTCCTACAGCTTCCACAAAGGTGATTAGCTCTTTTTTCACTAACAGCTCTTGATTTATTTTAGCTTTTAATTCCTAGTTTTTGAAAAAATGTTAAGCCAGACCTATTCCCGTCTTTTGCTTTGTGGGTTGTTTTAATTATTTTTCCAGTTCAATGATTTCAACATGTGCCTTAATAAAGATTTAATTATGTCAAATTGTAAGTTGCTACCGCAAGTTCGTAAGTTATCGAATGAAGATATCCCTACCGTCGATACTTGCTTGATCTGGAGATCACTGGACCGGTTTCGGCTAAACTCATCGAGCCTACATGAGAGAATGAATCTCATTCATTCTTAATGAATCTCATTCATTCTGAATGAACATCTTCATTCTCTCATGTAGGCTCGATGAGTGCGTTGAGTGCTACGAAAGACTTCGACTCTGCTGGTGATGGCGATTAGCCGAAACCGGTCCAGTGATCTCCAGATCAAGCAAGTATCGACGGTAGGGATATCTTCATTCGATAATTTAATTATGTATTTATATTTCAAACTTTCCCGCAGTATCGAAATATTTTCCTTTGTCTTGCGAAAAATAAATTGTTGCCCTGTTAGTTTTATTAAACAATTAGTATGGCACGTTCTATTGATGCTATGCTTATACAATTGTTTTTCTCTTGTTTTTAAATTTGTCAAAATATTTTTGATTTTTAAAATTAATTAAAGTATCAATTTAGACATGGCTTCCGCTAACATTGGAAACCTCGTGAGCAAAGTTAATGAACGCAGGCGTTTGAAATGATCATAGGACTATTTTTTGTGGAACACTTTTAAAGATATAGGATTGAATTCGGAGACATAAAACATACTTGATAGAAAGCGAGGAAGCTATGTGCCACACTAATGAGCAGAATATTTTGACATGAATAAAAGTACCAATTTAGACCATAGAAGTATCAATTTTGGACCAACAATGGTCTAACTGTGGCGTACCATCTAAATTTGATCAACTGTTTAAGATATAGTGATGCGCAAAATTGTTGAGCAACAGATCGACACGATACATCGACCTCTTTTATTTCCAGTGGAGTCAATTTATTTGTATTTAACGAGAAACCAGTTTTTTCCGGATTGCTATTTACATGATTAAATCATAAGATGATGATGATCATGATGAGATGATCACGATTTTATCATGGGTATCATTTTTTTACTGATTTCATCGTAAATGTTTCATTTTTAGTCACGAGTTAAACTTGATTTTACAAAACATAAGATTTTTAAGTATCTCTTTTTTAAAGTTACAATGAAACTAGTTATGAGGAAAATGTTCTTGTATCTGTTAGCTGCTTGTTTCTTTCCAGTTTATCGCTTTACAATTTCATGCTGCGGGAAATTTCCATTGTTCAGAGTAATCGTAATAGTGACAGCATACCCTATATTGCATAAAAACCTACGGGTAGTTGAAAAGTCTAGGCTGGAGACACCTGGAGTGCACTATATTTTGATAACATATCTGGTTAATGTGTGTAAGCAGTTAAATTCTTCAGAGCATGCGATGATATAGGTGAGTTCGTATCTGTCCTTGCTACTCTGTCGGGTTGAGTGATTCTGCGAGTGGGGATCACGTGACGTAGATAGAGGCCAAGGATCGGTCCATGGGATGTCACCTTGTGCAACTTGGTTGGTTCTTCCTCAGCGTCACTGGTCCATGTCCTGTTGCAAGTCGTTCCCCTGCGTAACTCCAGCGGCCTCTAGTCCCAGTGGCGTAACACTTCCATTAAGCTCCGTTATCGTCGTATATTTAACACCTCATTAACTCTTGCTTTTTCTATTCACAATGCAGCTTTGCGCAAACTTCATTAAAAGCTACATGATGCTCTTTTTTTACTTTCTTATATTTATAACCAGTATATTATACAGAGAAAGTATTGTGATACCGCAAAAATTCTATTTTGACTCTTTCTGCATGTACACGTTTTTAGGGCCCTTGCGTTCAAATATAATTGTTAAAAATAAATTGATTGGATTATTATTATTAATTAACTGAAATAAGCAAATAGTCTTTCTTTTTTGGAGTTATTTCTTACCACCAATAAAGAATTAATTTCTTATTATTTATTTATTTCTAAATTATTAATTTTTAATTAATAATTTATTATTGTATCTGGAGGAATTAATGTAGTAGAGAATATAATGTAAAGATACTCCAGCTTATAATCAATTATAGGTAAATGAATATTTCGCCTTTTATCTAAACAAAAAATAATAATAATCCTGATTTTAAAACCATGTTAAACCCCGATTGTTGCAATAAACAGTGATTATACGGTCGTATTATTACAAACCCTTAGGCTTAGGCCCGTGGGAATTGGATTAATTTTATATTTAAAAAAAAAGTAAAATTAAGTCAATTATTTAGGTAAATTGATTTAGATAAGTTATCACATCTATTTAAAGACCAATAAGTCAAAACAAACATTTATTTTTATTAAAATAAATGTGGTTGCCTTAGTTTATCAATAACAAATAATTTCAAGGTACGTCGTCGTCACCATCGGGACATTACTCGATTATATAAATGATAGTTTATTATAGAATTATTGTTATAATTGTGTTGGTAAAAAGTAAAAAGTTTGTTATCAATATTTCTTTATAATAAATTGCTGAATAAAAATTTGAATAGAATTTTTTGCTTGAGAATGATCCAAAATATTGAAAAAGTGAGGCATTTATTTCCCTTATTCACTCAACTACTAAAAAATTGCTGAACAATGTTTGCATTACCAGTAATTAAACGGATAAAATAATAATGGACTTTTAGTTATGTCTTCTCAAATGTGGTTTCCATTTTTTTATCGGGTTTTTGTGACGCTTATCTTTAAACCAGTGTACTCGATTTTGGCTGAAGCTGAAGTTCGGACCATACGATAAACAGTAAGCAAACATTCCATGCGTTAGATTGGAACAGTTTGGCGGACTGTACGAAACATTCCAATTCGGGTTGGACTGCTCTTATCCATTGTGTACACTCGTGAAGATCTCACGGACTCCCTGCTTGGTTGGAAAAAACCTATTATGTTTACAAAAAATTACCTGCACGCCTATTCATCTGCTTCTACTTCAGCAATCCCTTGCGTTCCTGAAGGTGGCGTGCACTCTAGCCGTACCTAAAACTACAAATTGCAGATCAATATTAGTTTCAGCAAAACAATATTGCTTGTACATGGCTCAAAATTTCATGTTTTCTGGTGACATTTTGGTGACACTTTGTTATTACCTATATAATTACTATTCATGAGCTCTTTTTCTGTAATTAACTTTCGTTACAAACCAAAAATTAACAAGCTGTTTACTTAATTGTTTTCTAGCATGTTGCCTACTGCTAGATTAACCTCTTGGTTATTCTCTTTAATATGTAAATGCCGATAATTACTTTTTCTTTAAATTCTGTCTCTTCATTTCTTGTTAAGAATAATTTAAAAGTATTTCTCGTTATACTATTATGTCTGGTTTCTTTTTATAATTCTTCCGTATTTCCATTAAAATTCGTTTATTTTTATGCAGTAAATAATTCATATTTAACTTTGTGTAATGTGAATTTCTTTAATAGTCGTTTTTCTTGCTGAAAATTCATATTTAGAGCAGTAAATAAGTTTACATAATCTTTTATATAAAATAAAATACTAATTATCTCTTTTATTATGGTTTCAGGTGAGTTTGATCTGACAATGTAAAATACATTAATATAGCTGCTCTTCCTTTGCTAAAGGTAATCACAATATGCTATACACATTTTGTAAAGTTAAGGCTTGTTGTTCATAAGGATTATTGGAATATAATGAAATTTAGCAATTGAGGTGGTTCGTGACAGTTCAAGTATAATGAGAGGGCATGTTAGCGAGTTGCTGTCAAATGCAATACACTGAGAAAGTCTATGCTAACGTTTTGCTAAATTTATTACCATCATCAAAGCAAGAAAACAAAGTATAAAATAATAATAATACAAATATTTTGTGGTACTTCTTTAGATTGTTACTCCCCTACGTTGTTTTAGAATATAAATGACTTTGAGTAAATAACTATTAAGATAAAGGGATGTATAGTCCAATGTACTTTGAGACAAAGGAATATCACACTTCTGTTTTTATAAGGGAGTAACAGTCTAAAGAAGAACATTCCCTACCCCTTCTTTAGATTGTTACTCCCCTGTTTATTTTATAAGGGTAGTAACAGTCTAAAGAAGTATCTATTTTGTTTCTTGCTCTGATGAGCGAAACGTTAGGATGAACTTTCTCACTCAGTTTTATTAGACTGCATCTCGCTAAGCTGCCCTGTAATGAAATTTAGTCTGAACTTATATTATAGTGAGACTCCAAAAGTAAATCTATTGATAAATATACACCATGGGTTAAAAGCAATGTTGAAAAAAGTCTCTTTTCCATGACATGTTATACATCAATTTAAAGGTCTTGAAGTGTAGAAAAAGAATATGCAACTATTAAAATAACACACGCAATATTTTCAAGATGGCGGCTATTATGGAGGGCGACTAAAAAAAAGTTTTTAGATACCATGATATGTTATACATCAATTTAAAGATCTTGAAGTGTAGAAATAGAATATGCAACTATGACTATTTGGACACTAGAGTTCTAGTCCATTACAAGCCTCCAGTTCACCGCCAAATGAAATTTTACATTTCCTAAGGATTTTTAACTCTTGACACCTTTTGGAGTCATTCCATCAATTATGACAGGGAATGTTATTATAGGATCTAACTACACATATTATAATTACTTCATCAATACTCCGAATCTACGGTCGATACTAAGATGAAATTTAAGCCACTGGAGACTTTGTTCTAGCCATTAGCATTTTTTAGCCAGGTGTTCGATGCCGATAACATAGGTCGTTGTTGCAAAAAGTCTTAAAACTCTGGCTAGGCGTATAGTTTTGGCAGCAACCACTGCCATTTGGGATGTTTTAGTGTGTGCTTGAGATCTTATTTCTTTTCTTTATCGAGAAAGCTGTTAATCCATTAATAAAAACGGAGCAACATTAAAATTTTTCATCGCGTTTAATAAAATAAATTTAAAAAAATGCTTTTATGAATCAACAAGCCAAGCTTAAAGTGACTGTCTAGTGTTTATAAATAACATCTTTATTATGAATGAACATAAATGTCACATTACGTCTTTTCAGCATGTCCCTGACCTCACTTGTTATTCTTGAACTAAATTTCAATATATTTTGTTTTTCCATTTCTCTTGTTTATTTTTTTAAAAAAAGGTAATTTCTTTTCTTGTAACAAATAAAATAAAGCCTTTGATTAATAATGTCAAGAAGAATGTATTAATTCATTACACTTGCATTGTGTCAGAATGTACTTGCATAATCCTACGCATGTTCTGGCTACTGGTTTTTTTTAACAGTTTTACAAGGCTGAATAATGCATCAGTGTCATTATTCCATATATATTTTAATAAATCCTTTTTATACATTTTATAAATGATTAGTCTTTTCACTGACTAAATTGTGCTAAAAACTGTAAAGAGGATAATTAACAGTTTCTTTTTTTTTTCTTTAAATAAGCGACCTTGAGGAGAATGTATGATTATAAATTCTCTTGTACTCGTAGTCCAATAAGGAATAAGCTGATGGGTTTTGGAACAAGTTGATGTGTCAATGATGCATGACGAATTCAATTAAGGAAAAAATAAATTTACTTCTAAAATCAATTTGCTAATTTTACAGTCTATAAGATTAGGGTTGGCACAATCGAAGGCGGGAAACAACAAACGTAGAGGTAGTTTTGGGGTTAAAAAAAAGAGAAAATCAGTGTTGCCATGTTATATTTTTTTGTGGAACAGGGGTAGAGTAGAGCATTTTTTTCTGAAGTTGCATTCAAGATGGTGGACCAATAGAATCGTTTCCCTCAAAATTTTCCCGCCTTCGATTGTGCCAACTCTAATCTTATAGACTGTAAGTATATAGAAAAAGCAAACAAAACCTAGCGGACACAATCCCAACTAAATTTGAAGTTCCAATGTGACAACACGTGCATGAACCTTGAAGTATTTCGAATTAGCACACTCTGTTTGAATATCATAATGTATTATTTCTAAATATATGTATAGTAATTTAATTTTATAACTGTAGTCAGATTAGCAATTTTATAATAGATAAGTTCAATACAACTAGGATAAACTTGGGTAGACAGTGATTCTTTAATTCCTCTTCAAGTTCATAATTCCTATTTTTTCCGACCTAGTGCGGTAAAAAAGAAAAATTCTTCACCTTTACACACGATTAGCGAGTTTGTTTACATTTAACAAAACTAATTTGCTATTTGTTTAGTTAAAGTAACTGTTGATATCGAGTTTTTAGGGAAAAACAATGAGTGATTTAAGTAACTATGACGAAAATGAGGAGAATAATACGTCTCCCGAAATAATTAATTCGGCATGTAATACAACTAATGAATTGATGTCATCTTTATCAAAAGAAAAATACGAACTTACATACATAAGTTTATTATTTTTTTTCTGTTTTTATTAATCAAATCCAACAATCGTAGATAAAGTAGGGTACGCAAGTCGTGCGAAAGCGGCATGCTTTGCTCGTGTCGTTTCACTACCCTCGCTATCGCTCGGGTGCAAACTCCACACTCTCATGCAAAATGCTACTTTCCGCACTATAGACGTAATGTACTATTATAGTGATTCTCTTTTATACACACTGAGATGTACGATTACTTCTAGTACTATGGTGTTTCTATACAAAAGCACTGATGATATAAAAACAAAACAATCTAGGTATAAAACAATTAAAATTTGTTCTTATCAATATCGAAAAAACCATTTCCAAAAAATTAAAAAATTGTTGTTAATCGACACATATTTTTTTATTAATTTTAGAACTGCTTCATCTAACTACAAAATTTATTTACTTTTCTTCTTCATACAATATTGACAATATGATATGTCAACGTTCGGGACCTTCTCTTTGACATAAAACCCATAAGTTTTACTTCTATATTGATTATATTCAAGTAATCCTGTTACGAAAAAGGCTCACAAAATAATATTAATTTTAAAACTATATATTTACTGAATTAAATACTTTCCAAGTTGACTTCTCTCTGCTTGCTTTTTTTATGAGTCTGGTCTATTTATTTGCGGAAATAAAATAGACGAAATTTATAATTAGGAATATTTTATCCTTCAAAATTTTTCAATGACCTTGTTTTACAAACAGATATTATAATTTTTTTATTTAATATATATATTTATTTGCTTAATTTATGTTTTTGGCAAAAACCCTAGAAGGGAGTCTAATGGGTGAGGCAGTCAAATATAAAGTTTGGAAAGATGCCATTCCTCCATTTCTCATAAATTCAGCGGATGAATTAAAAATGACAGAATGGATAATGAAGGATTTGTGTCAGCTGCCTGGTTTTTAATGAGTTACTCTATATATGAACATCTTTTGGGTGAGACTACATGTACTATATGCTAGTCTAAATAACGGACACCAATTCCAATTTTATTTTAATATTATTAAATTATTAGTGATATCTTTTATATAATCGAGTAGCGGTCCCGACGGCAACGGCGACGACTCACCTCTAAATGATTTATAACGTTAAAAATTGATGCGCTATAAGCTGGGATTGAACCAGTGACCTTCAGATTAAGAAGCAAATGCTTTACCACTGAGCCACACCCTTGCACTGAAGCTACGAGCATAAAACTTACTATTTAAACAGTCTGCCTGTAGTTACGGGCATAACGGATAGTATATATATAAGATAAGAGATCAATTACTTGTGCGATCATTTGTGCGAGTTTATTT
>KZ651213.1:866349-879445 GCA_001010745.2 Gerris buenoi
AAAACATTAGGGGTAAGTAAAGTAAGTTCTTTATTGCTTGAAGAAATTGACAATTTCTTATACAGTGAGTTCCTATTATCTCAACAATTTTAGCTTAATTTATAAATTTAACAAAAGATATATAAACAACACCTTATAAATTAACAAAGTAAAAAAAAAATAAATAAATAAATTAAATTAAATAAAATAAAAGGTATTGTAATGGTGCGAAAATTCGAGTTTAAGATTTTTATGGATTTGTACGTTTTGAGGTCCACATAGTCCAAAAAAAAGTGGTTTTAAAATAATGTCGGTCTGCCGTCTCTACGGTCTCGGAGCCTAAACTTTTGGGCCGAATTTGATGAAATTGGGCATTCATGGAAATCAAGGAATGAATGAAACTGTGCAAACGGCTCCGACGATTTTGATTAAAAAAATTCTAAAATGCAGTCCATCCATAAGCTAAAAAGTAGCCAGATAAGCTGTTTTTCCGGGAAAAATCTAGTTCCTGAGAAATAGTTTTATACGTGAAGAGGGAGGCCGGGTTCGATTCCCAACCAGGAAAAGTTATTTTTATGATAAATTTGTATAAAATGTTAAAATGATAACTAAATGTACTTACGAAAACTCGAAAACTAATTAATAGATTACACTGGGTTAAGTAATTATGAACTCGTATATGAGAAAGTTTGTCTGAGTTGTCTCTGACCGACTTTTTTTCATTTGATGTTTTGTCAATTGTTTACAAAATGGTTCAAAAAAACAATTTAGTTTGCTCACTTATTATGTGACTTTATCATCAACCTTCTTCATTTAAATTAGAGAAGGTCGTTCCTTTATAAGGGCAAGATTATTGGGTACTTCTTTATATTGTTACTCCCCTGTTTTTTATGTTTTGTTTTTTTATAATATAAATAGTATTTATGTATTCCTTTATGTAAATAACTATTAAGATGTTTAGTATACTTTATCTTACTTAATACATAATATATTAACATTTTTTTTCACCCACTTAATTGCATACTCAATACTCAATTGACACTAATTGGTAGACTATTTGGTTTTATTTCTGTCTTCAGGTTTTGTTTTAAGTTTAAGCGTTAATTTCTAATAATTTAAAAACCTGAAGATTGTTTTTTACTTTCTAATAGTTGTTGTTGTAGTATGTTAATAATTTTCCAGTTGTTTTAAAATCCTGTATTTTTTGCATTTGGTTGAATTCTAAAGTTGTTAATAATAATCCTAAAGTTGCTTTTGACAGTTGGTCTTTTGATGTTTGTCGGTTTTTTTACTTAATAGTTTTAAAAATCTTCAGTTTCTACATCAGTTTTTACATTCTCATATAAAATAAAATCATATAGATTTTAGTCCCGTGCTCAGGGCCGTATTTACAGGGGGGCTTGAAGGGCTATAGCCCAAGGCGGCAAGTTTTGAAGGGCGGCACTTTTGAGTTCGTTAGATAACGTTATCCGTTCAAGCCTTCGCGTGCTCGCTCGCTTAAACGTGAACATCAAATTTAAAATTGGAATTTAAGGTCGGGGAAAAAAATCAAACTTCATCTATTCAATGAGACAAACATTTTTTTTAAACACAATTTATTAGTAAAACCAACAGCTACACCACTATATATNTATTGGGTACTTCTTTATATTGTTACTCTCCTGTTTTTTTTGTATGTTTTTTTATAATATAAATAGTATTTATGTATTCCTTTATGTAAATAACTATTAAGATGTTTAGTTAACTATTAAGGAATGTTTAGTCCAATGTACTTTGGGACCAAGGAATATCACACCTTTGTTTTTATAAGGGGAGTGAAAGTCTAAAGAAGAACATTCATTACACCTTCTTTAAATTGTTACTCCCTTCTGTTTTTTTTTGTAAGGGGAGTAACATTCTAAAAAAGTGGCGATTTGCGGTCATGATGGATTCACTTATTTATTTGTTTTTAGAAAGCTCTTCTGTGAGTTTGTTTACTGATACGTTTACTTTGAATATTATTAGATTATTATTTTTAATTTAATATACATGTATACGTTTTAATTTATTAGTTATTTTTTGTATTCGCATTTAGAATAACACTTCCTAGAATTTTTGTTATACCAAAACTATTTAACAAAAATATTTAATAAAAGCATTTTTTTCTAAACATCTCAAATGCATTTTTCTTTGAGTCAATGAGAAAATTACGTTTTGTTTTTTTATCGGATTTAAATTATGGACTGTTTAAAAAACAAGATTTGGTTAATTGCCCTTCTCTGGAGGAGATTTTAATGATCTGTCTATGGTTTAATTTAATTTCAAAGGCAAGGTTAGTTGTGTGGTAAGCAAGCCCGTTATGTGGAGGCAAGCTGTAGGAGATGCCAGTTTAGTCGAGAAACTTGCCAAGCCAGTCCCATCCTTACCATACCACTTTCCTTATGATGGAGAAATTGCCTGGTAGAGGTCAAGGTTTCATTTTAATAATATTCTTACAAGATTTACAAACTCCTAGAATAAAGTTTTTATAGTATTATTAAATTTTAACGCTCGTGTCGTAAGTTTTTCCGCAAGTTTAGTTATCCCTAGGTTATTGGGTGGTTCTACTAAAATTATACATTTTTATAAAACTTTTTGCGTATCAATAAAGCTGACTTATTTCATTCAAAATGAAACTTCTGTTTTAAATATAATTTATATATTACTATTCTATTTCTTTGAGAAAAAATTATATGCATTTCACTATTAACAATAAAGCAATTATATTAAAGAGTTATCTTTGCAGTAACTTTCTATATATTATTTATTGGTATGACAATTAACTTGAAATTTTTTTACGCTTGTTGTTACACTTTAATTCAAAAAGTAAATTGGTTTTAAGCAATTAAATTAAATACAAAGACATACCGTCGAACATTTGATTTGGTTAGTGGTTCCATTTGAACTACTTTTTTCCAATCACCCAATATTTGGATAAAGGTTTGAAAGCAATCAAATTAAATCCAAAGACACAGTCACACAGTATTTGGTTTGTTTTTATGTAGATAGATTTGAACAAACTAGGTTTTCTTCCAATCATCCAATATTTGGTTAAATCAGGATGTTTGTCACTGGATGTGATAATTAGTGCAAAACATATCTCACTCCTCATTTATTTGAAGCCTCGTCAAGTACGTCCGTTTTTCAGATGAGTTGCGATTGCTAACCACTTGGGTACTCAGAAGACCACTTTTTTAAAAAAGTTTATTATCTCTTACTTCAATAAATAAAGATCTGTTTGAGATAAAAATAAATATAACAGGATAAAACCAGATCGACTAAACAAGTCATGTCGGTGTAATATAATAATCCCTTTTAATATGCCGTCAGTAATCATTATTCTCCTTGATTTCAACCATTTGCGATCTGATTACTTCAAATTAATTATTTAAACGAGTATCGTTCGTACTCACTTGAACGAGTATTGTTTAAGTGAGTGTAAATGAGTTGTTAGGATTAAGGTTGAACTTATTATTTATCTAAGTTATTAATCACTTTAACCTTAATCCCTCACCTCATCAATTTAATCCCTTTGCTCTTTCCTTACCCTCGTTCTAAGACTCGAACGGTTAGAATGCTTTTATCTCTAAATAATTTTATATGATGCACATTTCAGTCTCACACTTCTTGAGTATTTTATATTTGCTGAGAATCAAGAAAACTTTTTATCAAGAAATATTATAAATGCATTCATTAAGTACGTTTTGGCATTTCAGCATTTGTGTTGTGTATTATTTTAAAACATTGCTTAATTGACAAAATATTTTGTTACATTGAATGGTATTAGCGTGCATTCATACTTATTAAAAACTGATTAATATGCATAATGATGTATTTAAATCTGTTACATTTTTTTAAAGAAAATTGTACGATACTTATTTATGTATAATTTTTTAATTTTCCCATTCAGCTTGTCATTTGTACATTCTAGGTTTACATGAAGTTTTNCCGTGTATGTCCTGTCAATCTGTTCAACATTTTTGATCCCGTGTATGTCCTGCCTGTTCAACATTTTTGATCCCGTGTGTGTCCTGTCGATCTGTTCAACATTTTTGGTATTCTCCTTGATTTCAACCATTTGCGATCTGATTACTTCAAATTAATTATTTAAACGAGTATCGTTCGTACTCACTTGAACGAGTATCGTTTAAGTGAGTGTAAATGAGTTGTTAGGATTAAGGTTGAAGTTATTATTTATCTAAGTTATTAATTACTTTAACCTTAATCCCTCACCTCATCAATTTAATCCCTTTGCTCTTTCCTTACCCTCGTTCTAAGACTCGAACGGTTAGAATGCTTTTATCTCTAAATAATTTTATATGATGCACATTTCAGTCTCACACTTCTTGAGTATTTTATATTTGCTGAGAATCAAGAAAACTTTTTATCAAGAAATATTATAAATGCATTCATTAAGTACGTTTTGGCATTTCAGCATTTGTGTTGTGTATTATTTTAAAACATTGCTTAATTGACAAAATATTTTGTTACATTGAATGGTATTAGCGTGCATTCATACTTATTAAAAACTGATTAATATGCATAATGATGTATTTAAATCTGTTACATTTTTTTAAAGAAAATTGTACGATACTTATTTATGTATAATTTTTTAATTTTCCCATTCAGCTTGTCATTTGTACATTCTAGGTTTACATGAAGTTTTCGATTACCTACATTAAGTTTCTTGTTCTTATCACTTATATCTTTATTTTTTTATTATTAATTTATCTTTGTACTGCAGTTTACATTTAGGTTTATTGTTTAGAGAATAAATTATTTTTTTGTTTTTCTTTTGTTTGCTTTTTTCTTTATCTACTATAATTTTTAACTTTTTATTCTTGCGTAAATATTGCTTACATTCTTTGCTTAATCATATTTTAGAGTTCCTTCTTGTTTTTCTACTTACTTCAAATATTTGCTAGATAAAGGCAGGATATATAAATACATTTTAATATATTTCTATTATTGTCATTATCGTGTTGTGATTTATTTTTCCAGCGTAATTTATACTAAACTTTCTTTTTCACCAACAAAATCACTAACAAGAGTATCATATAGTTACCGATTATTCCTCGGATATGATTTTTCTTTGCCAAATTAAATGTTATGTTCATGCATATTTTAAGAAAGTAAAAATAGTTTATCTATGTTAGATTATTCACTCTTTATGTGAAATATTACCGATTTGTGACATAACAGTTATTCTCGAATAGTAAACGAAGAATTTTAAATAATAAATATTAAAAGTTTTCTATATTTTTCCATTTCTTTTTATTGTTTTGCTTATCAGTTAAAAGGATCTTATTAAGATATTTATAATTCTATTAAAAGCAGGAAGATTCGAGTAAGTCTTGTAATTTTTAAACAATAGAAGGCCATTTGCACTTTTCCTCGTGCTCGTGCTGAAATACCAGACGGTACAAATCACACGATATATCGTTTACAGAGCTTGCTTTTAAATTAGGCCCTGCGATCTTCCTTAAAGACTCAATCTAGTGAAAGTTTATTTCCTTGTGATGCACCATAAAAAGAAGCAATTTTGAGTTGAATCAATTTAAAGTAATATATAAGAAATAAACTGAACAAGTTGTAAAATATATACATTATCGGTTTAAAATGTATTAAATAAATATAGTTATTTGCTTCCGAGCTTATAGTAATAGAAACGGAAGCTATTTGATCGTTCTCAAGAATGAACATTTTTTTGCCTCCGATTTCAAAACTTTCTAGCTCAGAAATCTGTTTCAACCAAGCAGCAGATAATATTTTTGATCTGTTGTATGTCCTGTCAATCTATTCAACATTTTTGATCCCGTGTATGTCCTCAATCTATTCAACATTTTTGATCCCGTGTATGTCCTCAATCTATTCAACATTTTGATCCCATTTATGTCCTGTCAATCTATTCAACATTTTTGATCCCGTGTATGTCCCGTCGATCTGTTTAACATTTTTGATCTCGTGTATGTCCTGTCAATCTGTTTAACATTTTTGATCCCGTGTATGTCCTGTCAATCAGTTCAACATTTTTGATCCCCTGTATGTCCTGTCGATCTGTTCAACATTTTTGATACCGTGTATGTCCTGTCGATTTGTTCAACATTTTTTATCTCGTTTATGTCCTGTCGATCTGTTCAACATTTTTGATCACGTGTATGTCCTGTCGATCTATTCAACATTTTTGATCGTGTGTATGTCTTGTCAATCTATTCAACATTTTTGATTGTGTGTATGTCTTGTCAATCTGTTCAACATTTTTTATCCCGTGTATGTCCTGTCAATCTGTTCAACATTTTTGATCCCGTGTATGTCCTGCCTGTTCAACATTTTTGATCCCGTGTGTGTCCTGTCGATCTGTTCAACATTTTTGGTCCCTTGTATGTCCTGTCGATCTATTCAACATTTTTGATCCCGTGTATATCCTGTCGATCTGTTTAATATTTTTACAAACAAACACATATTTTGTCCTACTCGTCTAATTATTGATAAATTTGTATTTTAGGTCATTATTGGTCCCATATTAATTTCAACCTTTACTGCACTAACCTATACACTACCTTTGTTTTTATTAGCTACTATATCTTAAAAGTGCAGATGCGATTTTTAAGAAAATTAGAGGATTTGTTGAATGAAGTCCACAGATACTCGCTTGATATATTTCAACTGTCTGCGCACATTTTAATATTGAGTGGTTTCCTTATTTGAAAACTCGTGCTTTAAATAAAGGACATTTACCAATACACATACAGTAGAGTCTCTCTAATCCAGACCCCGCTAGTCTGGACATCCGGTTTATCCAGACGAACCTCAATAATTTTCTAATAATGTACAATCAATAAACTTTGAATTTATATCAATAAGATGGTAAAATCCTAAATCAATTTGCAGGTTTATTAAGTGGATCCATAGGTCAACTTTTAACATTGATTTTAATAGTTTCACATGCCTAGCTAAAGCTGGTTTTACAATATTTTACGTTTTACAAGCACATTTTTACATTTTAAGCTTTGTGCTAAGCAAGTAGGAATGGTACCGGACTATTTATTGAATCCATGATTTGGCCTTTAAGTTTACGAACGTTCCTATTTTCAAATCTCTTGGACGGATGGCTAAGGCTAATATAGATTTAATTCAGAATATTTTCTTGATTACTACGAGTATCTGATGTTTTGTTGTCTCTTAAGTTCGGTTGTCCTACTTTTTATCTTAACTTTGTTGGCATGTGTTAGAGGAGTGAAAATGAAATCACTTATGAAATTAAATTAATAAAAAAAAAACAGACTGGGTAGTGGTAGGCGTAGACAAAAATAGACTAAGGTCAAGTTGCTTTCCATCTAATTCAGTTGATCTCACAAACCTTGATAAACAAACACAGAACGTGATCAACTTAAAGTCATTTATAATACGTAGGAAAGGTAGAAACCGTCTTGTTCTGTTAAAGTCAAAACGTGGTGAACTATGAAATGGATTTGGTTAGTTCGTGATGAGGAAACGTGAGGTTTGACTCTTATCTCTTTATGCTTGATCCGTCTTCTGAGCTTCATGTGACGTAATTACTTACCTTGTGATCTTCAGGTGACTTCATTATACTTGGATGATATTGGAATAACTCACTTCTTGACATATCAGTATTCATGAAATCTAGTCTATGTTAACTCCTATGTCCTTTATGAAGAATCCGACGTTCATTTAGACACGCAATATGTTCGAGAGAATTTGATTTGGAAAAAAAAGAATAAATAAAATGAATGGAAATTTCTACGCAACCTCGATTTTTATTTAAAAATGGTCTTGAATTCTATGTAGATAAAAGAATTTCATAAGAAATCCTTATCCGTCTTATTATTACGATACTTTTTTGTGATTCAGGATCCAACTTTATTCGAAGCACAAAAGAACCGAAGGAGAAATATGAAGAAAATGCTGATTTTTTTTTTTTTTTATATATTATTGATTTATTTATTTGAATATTCTTCCATTGAATTCAATGCTATTCAGAGTAGAATACCATTTAAGAATATAAATAGCTATTTTTTTTATTGGAGATACAAATTTTAACGTTAGCTTGTATAAAATATGCCTCAAATTTTATCAGTGTCTTTTAAGTTTTTCTACGAGATTATTACGGTACAGAACAATAAAAATAAAAAATTAAATTACTCCTGAAGTTACCGTTCTTCGTCCTTTTTTTCTTTTTACGTATCCTTTCTCAAAGAGAATAGCATATGATAGCGAGACAACAATTTGTCAAGTCTGGAACTGGGTTGGATAATTTCTCATGTTCTGCGGAGTGAGTCAAAGGTGGGAAGTGTTGGTTGCGGTTTGTGAAGGAGTGTCAGGGGGGGGGGGTCTTTGTAAGGCCTAGTCTAGTCTCGCTTTACCATCATGTTTTGTACTTTCACTCCTCTAGCTCCAGCTCCAGGTCTCTTATCAACCATTGACCTGGCCTCACTCTGACACTACCTTGTTACTCCTCTTGTTCACTTCCCTACGGTTCTTCAAAATTAAAAAAAAAAAAAAAGAAACGTTATGTCTCTTCAATCTGTCGGTTTTGTCAACGTCCTTTACCGTCAACTTCCCCATCAGGATGGCAGCTATAACAAGAAAAAAATCTTTTTCGTAATTGCTTGATCGTGGATCGTTACATCAAGTACTTGATATTTTTTTCCTTTTGACGAGGGTATATATACTTCACAGTTTCATTGTATAGGATTATCCTCGATTTTTTAGCTTTTCTATTTTTTTTTATTTATTTTTTTTTTTTAAAAATAGCCATATCATGAATTTTGATGTTGTTAATAAGTAACTTTGACTTGGATGGTTTGATTGAGAGTTTGCAGAATTTAATAATAGAAAATAAAATAATTACATAAACAAATGTACAAAACATAATATCTGTTCTTACATTTGTTACTTTGGAAATTCGACTGATTTTTTTTTATCAAACTTTTCCTTAAAAACAAGTCAATTTTAAAATTTTGTAATTACAGAAGTTTCTGTAAAAATAATGTCTTTTTCGAGGTATAAAAAGAATGATAATATTAACATTAAATTAGTTTGAGAAGTAGAACAATATCCTGATTTGTATAACTTCAGGGTTCTTGGCTAATCGAAGGAGAGGTAAAGCAGAAAAAGCAATTTTCTTACCTGAGAGTGATTGATATCCGTTCCTTAGCATTCCCTCATGTTTGTATTCTGCCTTAGTGCAAGGGAAATCAATTGTATATTTATTCTAAATAACTGCCTCCAGACATACGATAGAACTAAACATTTGTTCTCTGACAATTTGATTTGCAACGAATAATCGGCGATTGTACTTTTTTTTAAAAAAAAAATATGGATAAATCACAAACCAGTTCCGTTACTTTTGTGTAGTTGCATGAGCGCCTAAGTGTGGAATAAGTGCTGTTGATAAGTTGTCATATTTAATGGATAAATCACAAACCAGTTCCGTTACTTTTGTGTAGTTGCATGAGCGCCTAAGTGTGGAATAAGTGCTGTTGATAAGTTGTCATATTTAGTCATGAAAATGTCTATATTTAGTCCCCATGAGGGATTTATATTTTTAGGCCTGGAATGAAAGTTATTTGATGTTTTTTATTTAATTAAATTAAAAAATACGTGTGGTGTCGCGGGACACCCGGTAGGAACGAAGTTCCTTATATTTTTCATTAAATATAAATTATAAAATCACACTGAAGTACGTATACGTTGCTAACTACTTATACATATATGGCGGAGTTAGAAAAGAGACAAAATTAAAAGTAACGAACTGTTTGTACCTGGTAGAGTTATAAGGCAAAATTAAAAGAAAATCAATATTTGTATAATTAAAGCAAGTGTCTTACTATAAATATGTATACTAAATATAAGAAAAAAGTTGATCATGTTGAGTTTATAGTGAAAGAGTATGTTTGTTAAAGGAGTTTGGATTAAAATAGGACTGTTTTATACCTACCCGGCCAATTAATTTAAAATATTATAAAATATATCTCTTCCCTACTCTAGAGCTTCTGCTTGTATCAGGGTGAAATTTTACATGACATTTTTGACATATATAACAAAAATAATCAAAACAAGTCAAGTAACAGGCTTCCTTAATAACACTCTTTCCCGTTTTTTTTGAGCATACGTTTAAGCGAGCATTGCGCGTGGACGCTTGGGCGGATAACGTTTTCCGACGAACTCAGCCTGGGCATTGGTAAAATGAACATGTGTACCAAATTTCATCTAACACGGTGAGCTTTTACGCAAGTTATCGTCATCTGTAGATTTCGTGACTGATTTTGTGACGGTTATTTTGTGACGGTGATTTTGGTAGTTTTTTTTCGGATTCACTTCCGGGCTCCAGAACGTGCCATAAGGAACTTCGTTCCAATAATATTATCTTTTATATTCATAAAAATCAATCAAAATGCTAAAAACTGATACAAATGACACTTACACATGGGTATGTTTAACTAAGAGTGTTAAAAATTAAATTAACCACATAAAAGACTAAAAAAATGCAGAGTATTTTAGAAATGTATTTCTTATATGCTAATGTAGTATTAACAAAAAAAAATAAATAAATACATTTTTGTAAATGTAAAAAAATACATTTTTGTAAATGTAAAAAAAAATACATTTTTGTAAATGTAAAAAAAAACATTTTTTTAATATATTTTTTTTTTACATGTAAAAAAAAAAAAAAAAAAAAAAAAAACATTTTGAAACCCCATATCATTAAATACATTATAACAAATGACACTTAATGTTGAGAGGTAAATTTTTGTTTTACAAAAAGTCTAGGTAGATAATCGAAAATCCATATAATTGATTACGTATAACTATTAACATTTAACGTTGGGGAGGAATTATAGTTTACACAAACTTAATTAAATTAAGATAAACATTTTTGAACATGAATAAGGGTGATGTACGAGTATGTATTTGTCAGTGTCGTCTAAATCTGTTTCTAGAATTATTATTGTAATTATTTAATTTTCATGAAAATATAAGATAGCATTGTTAATTTAATATAAATAAAAACACTTTCATTAAAGACCTGAAGATTTTCCTCATTGGACGAAAACAAAGCCACATTTATTAGACTCCTTTTTGATTTAAACACTTTAAATAATCTACAAACATTCACTGGGAACCTCAACATAATATAAATGTATCTAATTTAAATATAGTTAACTAAAAAAAAAAATGTATTCACTCAAGTGACTTATATCCAATTTAAAATACACGGATTTATTTAAATACAAAGTTGTCATGTAATTTATCATGGTTAACTATTTATTTTGGGGGCAGATTTAGGATTTAGAAAAGAAAATAAAAAAAACAGGTGTTCTAAACACTTTGGCTGGACTCAATCCAGCCTATGACTTAAACCTCGCCAGAAAAATCCACTTTGACATTAAACACATTTTTTAAAAAAAATTATTGGAGGAAAAACACTGAAAAACCACAGAATTGTATAACTAGGAAGATTCGAAACAGAGGCAGATAGTGAAAGAGCGTCACACTCACGCGTCACTATCACCCACTCCACAATAATATTATTATATCTAGCCTAGAACCGTGGAAAACAGAACAGAATTAGGCTGCCCAATCTCTACTTACCTCTTTTATATCAGCTGATTGCTTCAAAAAAAATTATCTCTTCTCTTTTTTTTCTATTTTTTAAAATTAATTTCCCTTAATTTATCTTTTCTATTGTTAAACCTTAAATATATTTGCTTTGAAGAGACCTTTTTTTTCTTTTTTTTTACGCATAAAAAAAGAATGAGGGTTACGTATTTTGAGAAATGAGGCCAATATTATTTAGTTTAAATAAAATTATAAATTTTAATTAAGTCAGACCAAAAACTTCAATTTTTAATTTCCCATAGTTTGTATACTATTATGTATATTATAATATACATTACAGTATTATGTATGAAAGATATAGTATTGATAGTGGAAAAATGGAAGTTCTATTTATTTGATAAAATTATGTTGTACAATAAATTGCTTAATAATTTTCCTGTCCTTTATATTATAGCTGGTTACCTGTGCTTCGCTAGGAAGTATTATTTTAATTTGATAAGTTTATAAACTACCATCAAGAAGCAATTAAATTATTTTACTTATGCGAGAATATCTAGATTCTATCCCTCTCACTTATTTTTATATCCCCTCCTCTTTGTTAAAATAATTTGCAAGTATCCCAAATGTACCCCCCTCTTAAATGAAAATATGACAAAACTAAACATAACAACGATTACTGTACTCTTAAAGAGCTTTTTCAACGATATGCATCATGAAGGGTATTTCATTACTTTGACCCCGAATTCATTACTTGTGTACTAAAATTTTAATTTTGAAAATTCATGTAGACAGTGTTTTTCCGATTTCGATTCTCGGCCGTGATTTAAATTTTTATCAGCCTTTCTCCCTTCCGCTTTAATAATAATATTAATATGATATCGGTAGGTGTTCTAAAGAATGGTTAATTATTATATAAGAAAAATGAAAATATTCGATTATAATGTAAATTATTTCGAAGAAAGACTAATATAATCGGGCATTTGACAAATGTCCAAATGTGTGGCGCCGTCTTAAAGAAATAATACTCATAATTTGAGGATAATATAAATTCATTTAACTTATAACAATAACAAGTTCCTCCCGGATACGTTAGCCAAATGTTCTCACCTTTTCGCATATTTTTACAGCCAATATCAACGTGAACTTTGAGTCCCAAGTTTCATAACTTTAATTCTTGTCAAGAAATATTACGCATCTGTGACATTTGACTGTATTTATGACACTTCTATAATCTTACGAATTAAAGAAGAGGTTTTTAAAAACCGCAGTTTCATTCTTTTAACACTATTCGATGCTGTAAGTCTAAGTAGTTATATGCTTTAATATTTTCGTATACAGGGGGTAAAAGAGAAATAAAAATAAATAAATACATTGACACACTAAAAAAAATTGTATAATAAGTTATTGTGTAATTTTTTTTTTAATTGATATTACATATTTAAGACGCAAAATTTGTCAGTGACATTTTGTATAACTCCTTGACGTCATAATTATTAAATAAATAAAAAAATTGTCT
>KZ651213.1:897527-914529 GCA_001010745.2 Gerris buenoi
CTATTTTTATTAAGAAATAAAAATAACACTATTATTGTAGTAGTACTGCACACGAAGAAATAATAATCTGTTAGGGGGGGGGGGGTACATTTTGTAAGCTATTGAGGGGGCGCAATTTCAAAAGTTGCGGGGGGGCGCCGGATTTCTTAGTTACGCCACTGTTAGAAGGTACCATACACATATATGCCAAATTTCAAAGTGATTGGACAAAAGGTGAGACGTGAGAGCAGGCGACAGACGGACAGACAGACACAGACCAAGGGTCCTTGGTTTTGCCTACGAACCCAAAAAAATAAATAAAGAAATATAATTGTTATTCCAATTCTTATGGTTTTTTCTTTGTTAACGCAACTCCCTCTGTAAACAACCTTGTAAATGTACCTCAGCAAAATGCTTATTTTCATGTGATATAAGTGTATTTAGAATTATTCTTATGCATTATTGTAAAACAATGCAAGCAATAAAAGATTGATTGATTAACTTGGCATTTTAATTCAGTAGCCAAAGTGAGGCCAATGATTTAAGCTTATTGGTGAATTTGATATGTGCTTCCATCGTCTAGTTTTTAACTATTTTCCATTGGATAATTACAAGGATACGGGAGAGGTAGTAAATTGCTAAAACATCGAATTCTTTATTGGATACAGCGTCATTATTTGAGAGGGTTACTCAAATAACCTTTTATCTTCGCCTTAGTTTACTCTTGCACATTTAGCTCAAAATAGCCTGTTCGTCGTTACAGAGTTAAACGCATTGTCATCTGTTATTTTCTATCAAAATAAATTATTTATTGAGCTGATCGAAAGCTCTTATACTAGCCTTTACATTTGATTAGACCCAAACTCCTTCTGAACAGCTGAACTGATCCGCAAAAAATTCGGCACGGTTGTAGTGACCAACCACAGCATGTTATGAATCTGAAATGGTCCAAATTGGTGCACAGGGGTACGGGGTACAAAAGTTAAAATAGTATATGCCCTCATGATGCATGTCGTTGGAAAGCTCTTTAAGAGTACAGTTGTTGTTGTTATGTTCACTTTTGTCATATTTCCATTTAAGAGGAGGGTAAAGTAGAAAAACAGGAAAATAATTTAGAAATATTACTATTTTTGATCAAATTTCAGCTGTTTATAAATAATAAAAATGTTCATTATTTAAGATTAAAATGCACTCTCAGTTGAATATTTCAAGCAAACAACTGCATTGCACACCTAGTTATAGTAACAATTCATTGATATTCGCATTTTTAAAAAAAATAAAATAATTATAAAACTATGAATTTATTTTTAACTTTAATTGATTTTTTATTTCCTGTTGTTGCAGGCACTGGTACCTTCGGTCGGGTATGTCTGTGCAGACGGAAAGGTGAAACACAATACAGCGCCATGAAAATACTAGCAATAAGTGACGTCATCAGACTCAAACAAGTTGAGCATGTTAGGAATGAAAAGGAAATACTCGCACAGATTAAACATCCCTTCATCGTTAACCTGTAAGTATTCAAAATATTATTTTTTATATAACTAGAGGGCTCCGCCCCGTAATCGCTTCGCTCGTCAACCCCCAAAAAGCGGCCGCTGTCACGTCGAGGCACTCTAGAGTGAAGCATTAAAATTGATCTAATGTTTCTTTTCAATGCTGACTAAAGCACACATGCTGTAAAATATCACGTTAGCTATAGCAAGTGCTGAAAAGGACTGTTGAGAAAGTCCTGAGAAGGACTGTTTTAGTGATCTTTTTTGTAAGGTGTATGCATAATTATGGAATCAGAATGAGAAAGGTGAGGTGAAGATGCGTGAGTATAGTGAAAGAGACTGGCTGAGGTAGTGGGGATATGCGCACTACTATCCCTTTCCTTTTCTCTCTGACATTCTTATATACCTACTCTCAAGTTCTCCCTTACCCCCCTAATCTCCCTCACTCTGTCTACGCACAGTTTAGTACGTCACTCTCAACCTCCCTCTTTTCCCCCCGGACTACCCCCCTTCTCTCCTAACTCGCTCTGTCATACGGTTTTGTATATCACTCCCACTGAAATCGTTTGTTTACAAAACTTTTTTAATAATATACATAAATATTATAATCTAATATCTACATTTATGTCTTGAGCGGATATTATTCAGCGTGCATTCTGGCCTCTGTACCTACTCTAGTTATTTCCTCATGCCGATACATTTTCCTGTTTTCGGAATTTGAATTAGCATGCATTTATTAGTTCCCGGATTTATTCGATAATTTTATATCTTAGTAGCTTCTATTGTAAAATTAAATAGTGTATTTTACTTGTAGGGATTAAAAATTTAATTGGTATAATTGATTATAAAAGTATAATAGTTTATTGTCTATGGGACGGCCAGAATACACGCTGATTCCGATTAGGACCGAGTTCCGAAATAGCCAAGTGTTGTGTCAGCCGGAGGAAAGCAGGTGATCTAGGTAGAGGCAGATAAATAGGCGCTTTGTTCATTTTTTATATGAATATATATATATATGTTATGTTCCCTTTTGTCATATNTGTGTGTGTTTGTGTGTGTGTGTGTGTGTGTGTGTGTGTGTGTGTGTGTAGTTAGAAATATTTTTAATATTTTACGCCTTGTTGATAAAAGGATTATTAAAAATTATTGTGTAGGAGAGGATAGATAACTTAGTTGTAGAATATATGTAGTATGTAGCCAATTTATTAAAAATAAGATTTTCTACAATTATTAATTAATCATTAATGTGTACAATCTCATTTGCAGAAAAAATGCATCCAAGCGTTTACTCGTAATTTTTATTTATGCAGTTTGAACAAATTTATTTACCGATCATTGTTGTTAATAAAATCAACTGGTATGGCACATTATATGAGTTTCATAATACGCAGGACTCCGTGAACAAATCGTCTTGTTTTCGTAATTACTCAAGAAGTTGTCCCTAATTAATGATTCTAAAATGGAATTATTAGGATTTCATAAGTAGACAATATGTATTATTATTATTATTATTTTTATCTTTCCTTTTCACGCTCTACTACGATATCAAGGAAGGGAAAGTGTTGAAATATATAATTACCTTATAGAATTATAATTGTTTTTGTTTATTAAAAGCTACCACTGCTTATGATATTTCAAATCTATATGAGAATATTTTTTTTATTGTTATTGGCTTTGTAATGCAATTTAATAATTTTTTATTTACTAATTTGCTTTATTAAATAATCAAACAGAATTAAACTGGGTGCAATTGACCTGGACGTGAGTTATACAATCAGTAAACATGTGAGTTGTACAACAAATCTGTTCTGAGCGCTCAGAACAGAACTGATAAACCCTGTGGCAATTAACAGAACAATTAGTGTGACGCATGGCTTCCTCTCATACAATGTCATATACTTTACTTTAAAATCGGACGAGTAGTTTTTAAGATATGTTAGCTTGTAAAAATTGTGTGACAAACCGACAGATACACACGGAATCAAAAATGTTCCCTGGGGTCTGAAACGGATTTCTCTCTTTAAGGTCCCCATACACGGTCAAAATGTTTGCGCAAACATCATGTTTTCACAAACATTTTGACCTGTATGGAACTGTTTGATGTTTGCGCAAACATCATGTTTGACATTTATGGCCTTAATTTGCTTGAAATCAGGTTTGCGAAAACATGATGTTTGCGCAAAATGTTTGATCGTGTATGGGGGCCTTTAAGGCCCCACGGTCAAAATGTTAGCCCAAACACTTTGACCGTGTATGGGGCTGTTTGATGTTTGCGCAAACATGATGTTTGACGTGTATGGCCTAAATTTACCCGACATCAGGTTTGCGCTATACATTTTGCACAAAATGTTAGATTTCAGATTTTTGAAATCGGATACGTAAAGAATTTTCGTTTTTCGGAACCATCACATAGCTTTCGTTACCTTCGTCAAGCTCGGAAGCAAAAATGATAAGATCTAGTAACGAAAATAATTGATGATATATAATTTTTATTTGACCTAATAACTATGGTGCTTAATTTTAACTTATTGAACATATTGACAAACAATTATTAAATATGGCAACCAAAAGAAAAATGTTAAAAAGCCTCATATTTTGGTCTCGTGCCTGTCTGCTCGTCGGACGGTCGGTCTTTTAACAATTTTAAAAACCACTATATCTTAAAAACTTCTTGTCCGATTTTAAATAAATTCTGATTGCAGGTCATTATTGTCCTATTGTTGGTCCCATAATAATTTCAAACCTCTTCGCTCATTGCTTCCTTCCGAGTGTGCACAAACTTGTTTTTATTAACAACTAAAAAGTAGTCAAAAGATTTTTACGAAATTTAGATGGCTTTTAGAAAGCAGCCTACAGACGATCCCATATTAATTCCATTCATCTGTGCACATTTAATATTAAATAAAAACAAGTGTGACCCCACTAGGGATTGAAACGGTCCAAATCTTATCTGACCATTCGTCCAATTATAGGACGTGAGAAAGCAAGGTCCCACACTTATTTAAAGATCTTCGCTCCTATAACGGTATTTAATAAAAGTGATAAAACAGATTTATCACTTCCACTAGTTTTATCCAAATAGGGTAGTACTGCATAGTACTATTTACAAAGCTGATGGAAAGAAGAAAAAATGTGATAAATCCTGGACGCGGGGTATGATCCATTGCTCATTTTTCTTTAACTTTNAAAACAGATTTATCACTGATGTGATAAAACAGATTTATCACTGATGTGATAAAACAGATTTATCACTGATGTGATAAAACAGATTTATTACTGATGTGATGAAACGGATTTATCACTGATGTGATAAAACAGATTTACCACTTCCACTAGTTTTATCCAAATAATTGACTGCGGGGTACATTATTTGTAATATTGGGTAGTACGATTTACAAAGCTGAAGGAAAGAAGAAAAAATGTGATAAATCCTGGACACGGGTATGATCAATTGCGTTTTTTTCTTACACAAATGAATAAATATATATATATATATGTATGTGTGTGTGTTTGTTTAGAAATTGATCTACGCTATGATAAGGTTATCATTTTGCTATATTGCGTGTATTGCAGTTCGGGAGAGGAAATAAAGAGGTCGTTGTAATATCTTGATCAGATTTTATTCTTACTTTCTGAGTAACACTAAAAATATTGGTAAACCATACATTTATCTATTTCTAATCGATTTCATCCGTTTTAAAATCAGATTTTCGATTCAGTTATGGTTTGTTGCAACAAAATGTCCCTGTTTAACACTGAAATAAACAACGGGGACACAGCCTACAAAATAAGTGGAAATAATTCAAACCTGGTTTGTCCTCGATATCACCAGGTTTTGTTAAATGACCCGGATTAAACGCAACCAAGCGTTTGTTAAGAACGAACTGCTGAAGGATAAAAGATCCTGATAATCAGGTGTCACAGGTCACACAAATTAGTCATCCACGACAATGGCACAGTGACAAAACCAAAAAAGTACGGTAAAGTATGTATCGGGCCATTGTTTCTTGAGTACGGTGTATCGAACGGTTTTAGCACATCCAAAGGTTAGAAGTTTAGAGTGATGTTATAATATATGTGTTCGTTAATAGCCCCAAAAAAGTATCTGCTCATTGTTTCATGAAGACACTATCGCTTTTATTTTTAATTTTTAAAGATGGAGGATGGAGTAAAATTTTAAGTGCAAACAACCTCATCTACTTTTTTGGTACCAAATTTAGGAATGAGTGGTCTTACTTAATTATCATACAATACTGGTCTTACTTAATTATCATACAATACTGTCTAAATATAGATATATTATGCATAAATATGAATAAAGGAAGATTATGTCAGAATAAGAAAACAAAATTCGAATGAAATTTTGTGGAGCTGCTGAGTAAACTCGTGTTATCGATAGATAGTATAGGACAAAAGTTATTAGCATAAAGTAGGGTTTCTAAATTAATATAAAACAAAAGCAAATTAACCTAGGTACACCTGATATCTTAGAAGTAAATATTTATGAGTATATTTTATCGGCGGTTTTTACCACTTTAATTGAACGTCAGTAAAAAACAGCTTCAGGTTAAAAACACTCACGACTGACGGTGTATCTGGCGTGAATATTTTCGCCATGAGGCACGGTCCTCGACCACTGAGTCATTTAGAAGTATTCATACAAGCATGAAATGCCGCACGCAACCGAAAAACTGTAGCTAAACCTTAGCTTTTGCAGTTGGTATCACAATACAGTTTCTTCTTGTGGCTCATATCTCACAGCTCACAGCTATAGGTTGACGTTCTGCAGCCAGTGCTTAGCACTAACCGCAGAGCATTTTTAGGGTAATGCTTGTACTTGTAGTTTCAAAGAAGACAACGTTTACTGTCACTTATATCAATATTTGCTAAGAGCAACCAACATTTACTCCCCTTAAAATGCTTCCGATTTCAGTTGTAAAATTTTAGGACCAACACTTTTTGAGATGTGGTTACCAACAGAATCCCTATAGATCTTCATCAAATGCTAAAAAGGTTTTGCATAAATTTTACACTTTCAATTCCTCAAACAAGACTCTGTTGTCTTGCATGACCTATAAAATCCAATTCCGTAGAGGGTTTATAATTCCTTTAAGTGAGTCAGGAATTTACTTATTCACCTCTAAAACCATTAAAAAAGCACTCAAACATAATTATTGTAAGAAAGGTGGAAAAATGTTAAGACAAGTTATTAATTTTAATCTTCAACTACATTTCTCTTGCATTTGATGTTAAGTGGAAATTATCCGAGGAATCGGACCAAGAAATAGACAGTTTGACTTTAGTTAAGATTAGACTGTGGGTTGATGCCTGAGTTACATTATTCACTATTAGGTGATAATGAGTTTGAGGTAATTACTAGACACAATGGGATACAAGCCCTGGCGCTGTTCATTACCTGATCATTATCAAGACTCTGCTCTTATCAGTCGTAAAATCTCCCTAGCACACTGCTCTAATTACCTGCAACTAGTTCTCGTACAAACACCTTATATAGTTAGTTACTAACATTTTCTTTTACTTAAGTACTTATACATTAGGAATAACATTAAAGGTCAACCAATTTAGTAATACCTATATATTACCACGTTTAAAGAAAGAAGCAAATGAATTGCCTAATCTACAGAAATAAAAGGGTAATGTATGTCCTATTACAGATTATTAAATGTCTTATTCATTGTAAAAAATATCATTCATATCATCACAGCTATAGACATGAAATTGGTTAAAAAATTGAAAAAGCTAATGCGGCAAAAGTAATTCCTATTTTTTAATTGATTTAAAGCTTCCTCCATTGAAAACCGAATTAAATCATTTTTGTTCAGAAATCTTGCTTGAAAGATATCTTTAATAAGAAGATATGTATTATGATATATGGAAGAACTAGACTAAGACTATACTTATACCTACATAATATTTTTGTTAATATTTTCAACTTGCTGTACTATAATGTTGGGATAGGTAAAGTCATCTTATTAAACTATGATTTCTTCTAATTTTAATTAAAACAAACCGACTTTTAACACAAAATTGTGTTTTGGTTTTACTGTTATTTTAACTGGTATTTTGATAAACATTATCGGAGTGAATGAAATTCAAAGGTTATAATTGATCAATTTTATTTATTACTAGCTGGATACCCGTGCTTCGCTACGAAGTGTTTTTATATTTGATGTTTATAAACTACCAGGATAAAGCATACAAATTATTTTACTATGCGAGAATATCTAGATTCTATCCCTCCTACTTATATCCCCCTCCTCTTTGATAAGATAATTTGCAAATATCCTAAATTTACCCCCCTCCTAAATGAAAATATGACAAAACTGTACATAACAACAATTACTGTACTCTTAAAGAGCATTTCAACGATATGCATCATGAAGATGAAGGGTATTCATTACTTGTACCCCGTACCCCTGTGTACCAAAATTTTAATTTCGTAATCTCATGTAGGCAGTGACCTTCACCTTGTTTTGAAGAAAAAGTGTGTAAATATTCATCAAATTAGGATAAAAGACATACCCTCATACGGATACACTTCTTTTTATATAAGATATAGCTATATTTTTCAATTTTACCCCCCTCCTAAGTGAAAATATGATAAAACTGTACATAACAACAATTACTGTCCTCTTAAAGAGCTTTTCAACGATATGCATCATGAAGGATATTCATTACTTTGACATTTGTACCCCGTACCCCTGTGTACCAAAATTAAATTTCGAAAATTCATGAAGTCAGTGTTTTTCCCCTTGCTTTGTAGGTCAATTATGCAAATTTACATCAAGATCTGACTACAACTGTAGATTTGTATAAAGAACATACATTCGTTGACTTTTATACATATATGGCCGCCATCTTGAATCAAAAGGCCCGATTGGTAAATTTATATTTATCAAAAGTTACTAATTTCATTAAAGGAAGCTAACTTATAAATTTCAAGGTTCTAGTACAATTGGTTCCGGAGATATCGTCTTGTCGAATTTTGTATATAGATGGCCGCCATCTTGAATAAAGATGGCGGATTTTTAAAATATTTCTTAGCGAGCACCTAGGAGGTAAGAGGAACACACCTACAAAATTTCATGGTCGTAGGTCCAGTGGTTTCAGAGATATTGTGATGTGTCAGTGAGTGGTATTTGGATTTTATATATATAGATTAAAAAATTACAATAGCTAATATTTATTACAGATCAGGTTGAACCACTTTAGTTCTTTATCAAAACATTATTTATTAGTTGGATACGTTTAAACATGGTCTCGACCATATGGAAGAAACCATGAGATTTTGTAAATCCCAATATTTCGAACCCAATTTATGGATATTGTTGCTTATGATAAGAGTCATCAGCAACAGTTCTCATTAAGAGTTCTCATTAGCTAATGATTCTTAAATGGTCCCTGCAATGGGTTCGAATCTTCTGGATCCATAAAATTCTGATGCTGTCTTGTTTGGAAGGTCTAAACTTATTAGATCAGGACTTGTTGTTCATTATTGGTTCATAGATATTTTATTTTTTTATAATCAACAAATCATTTTTGCTCATTAAATTTTGTACACCATACCTGCTTAAGTAGCTCATGCTAAAAAAAATATATAACTAATATTACGAAAAATGTAAGTCGAGTACAGTTATACTTGAAAATTACAATTTCGCCTTATATGAGATTGAACTCATCCTAGATTAACTTTTTTTTTCCTCCTTTCATTATGTAGGTATTAATTAAGTTTAATTCCTTGTAGAAGACATTAAGATTTCCGGCGGATACTTCCCACACATTATAGCCAGAGTGTTCTGGTCTCTTAGCTCTGACACTGCTTGCTTGTCTTGCATTGATTTATTACTTTACCTGTAGCTTACCCCAGCTAATAAAAGCTTACTCTCCGACCTACTTAATATTCAATAACCCAATAATTAATTTGTAAATCGTGTTGGAATTAATAATCAACCGTATTTCCACGAGGATATGAAGTAACGTTTCCCTTAAATGGTCCCCATTATGGGAGGATCTTGCTATTATAGGTGTATCATTTGTAAAAGTTTATAGATTAATGCATTCTTTAAGTGGGAATGGAGTCGAATTGTTTATACTTCAGGATGTTAAGGAATTCAATACTGTATATTAGATATCATCTCTAGTCATATAAATTGAAAACATATTGGAAAGGAGAGTAATAATAAATAAAGATTATGAAATTTAATAAAGATTTATGAAGGTAAACTATAATAATTGTAAGGTTACGAAAATATTAGAGTTGGAGGCGCCTTATTGCAAATGACTTTATTTGTTTGTCGTAAGATAGATTTTACGTGGGAATTATAAACAGTCATTCTTATTATTTAATTTAATGGTCTTCACCGAGTCTTAGAGATACTTAAAATAAATGGAACTGTAAAAATAATATGAACGTTAAAACATAAACTATAATTGGAAATGAAAGATTGATTTGTCCGAGCTTTGATTTGTAGAGTTGCGAAGGATTGATTTGTATAGGATTACGAAGGATTGATTTGTATAGGATTATGAAGGATTGATTTTTATAGGATTATGAAGGATTGATTTTTATAGGATTATAAAGGATTGATTTGCATAGGATTATGAAGGATTGATTTGTATAGGATTACGAATTATTGATTTGTATAGGATTATGAAGGATTGATTTGTATAGGATTATGAAGGATTGATTTGTATAGGATTATGAAGGATTGATTTGTATAGGATTACGAATGATTGATTTGTATAGGATTATGAAGGATTGGTTTGTATAGAATTATGAAGGATTTATTTCTAAAGGCGCGTCCGGCGCGTCCACACTTTGCCGATAGGCATGATTCGGCTTGAGCCGAACGGCAGAGCCGAATTAGTGTGGACGTGAAGGTCGGCCTTGCCGACGTGCCGGAAACCGTACCGAAGTGTGCCGAAGTGTGGAACTCAACCCGAATTGGCTCGGTCTGGATCAAAGAAAGCCGGACCGAGCCGAAAAAAAGTTTATAGTGTGGACGTGCCGATCGGCTTCAGTCTCAGATAGTATCATAAAGTGGGGTTCGCAGACTATTTTCTACTAGAGTGGGGGTACTCGTGAGTGTGGGGGTTCGGCACCGATCGGGGCGTCCACACTACTAAAGTAATGTGGACGCAATGCCGAACCGAACGTGCCGAGCCGAGCGTGCCGACAGGCACAGGCCGATCGGCCTCATTCGGCATAGTGTGGACGCGCCTTAACGCGCACTCGTACAGATGCTCGCGTCTACCTGTCCTACACTACACAACTATAAACGTACTACGATATCTATTTCGAATTATTGAGAAGTGAAGCATTTTTTCAATAATATTTTGTACATACTGAACGTCTATTTATGGCCTAACTCCTAAGTTCCTTCTAACTTTTTATTCATCTGTTTTGTGTTTTTGCATCTTTTGCTTGTCTGACCATAGCAACTTCCGGTGGACCAAGATTCAAAATGATACATTTTCAAATTTACAGTAACATTATACTCTGTTTCATTTCTTTTCCTTTTTTTACTTTCTCATATAAAGAGAAAGTATTGTGATGGTGCGAAAATTCGATTTTGAGATTTTGATGGATTTACACGTTTTGAGGTCCCCTGAGTCCAAAAAAGTGGTTTTTAAAAAATGTCTGTCCGTCGTCTGTCTGTCGTCTGTCGTCTGTGCAGACGCCTGGAGCCTAAACTACTGGGCCGATTTTGACGAAATTTGGCATACACGTTCAGAAAAATCATACCCCGAGGCGAAATCGAGAAATGAATTTTAACTCCAAATTTGAGGGCGCTACCCCCCAAAAACTCTGAAAAAACACGAAAAAAAATTATTTCTCGAAAACGGTTCCGACGATTTTGATTAAAAAATTCTAAAATGTAGTCAATTTAAATACGAATCTAATGATATAAGCCGTTTTCCCGGGAAAAATCTAGTTCCTGAGAAAATAGCTTAAAACGCGGATGGAGAGAGCCCGGGTTCGATTCCCCGCCCGGGAGAAGTTATTTTTATGATATTTTTGATGAAATTTCTAACAGTAATTAAATGTACATATATGAGAAAGTTTGTCTGAGTTGTCTCGGACCGATTTTTATGGTAAAAAATGTTATTCATTGTTAAAGTGTAGTATTCATCAGTTCACTACCATAAATTTGGTAACATAACTCAACAATAAACTTATTAACTTTAATAAATCTTGAGTAAAATAGATGTTATTTATCGCTATCATCTTCTCAACAGGAAATGATAAAGATCAGTGGAAAGGAAAGTGGGGATAATAAAGGGTAATAAATATTATTGGATTCGCCCATTACAGTCTATTGTTCTCTTTTTGAGTTGTGGTCGTATGAACGTATGGTAACCTTCCCTTAATTGCCAAATAACCTCTATCCCTTCTGCGAATGCAGTATTTTCTTCTGAACTGTTTACTACTCTAAGTAAACAGGTAGTGTTATGTTTTTGGATATCTATGATGTTCGTGTCTTACATTTGTTTGCTTAAAAGCAAATTAACATACTAAGTATTTACCTTTTTCATTTGCAGTTTGGTAGATAATGTAATTTTCTTCCATACTTAAAGTAATAATTCCTCTTTGAAGTTATTACAAATGGCTTATTACTACAAATGCTATTATGTTATTGCTAATGCAGGCTTGATTTTAAGCCATTTAAAGATTTAATTAGATTACGATTGATTAAGTTTCTCTAAGAAATATTTTAAAACTTAACATGTATTTAAATTATTGTGGTTTACTTAGAAACACGTTTCTGTGATATGTTATAATTGTCCTTTGTGTATCTACAATTTATTTTCCCAGATAAAAAATTAATCAATTCGATGATTTCTCATAAATGTATCATTGTTTTTAGGTTTCTTTACAAAGTACAAAAAGAAACCTTATATAACGGCTCTGTCTGTCCGTCTGTCCGTTGGTGTCGTTTGTCCGTTGGCTTGTTTCAATTCATAAACTACTATAGCTAGAAACATAAAATTTGGCACCCAGGTGCATCTCGATGTTTGAGACAACTGGACACATTTTGAAGTTTCTACACTTATTTCCAAGATGGTGGCCCGGCCAATATGGTGGGTGACTAAAAAACGTTTTCATTTACCATGGCATGTTATACATCAATTTAAAGGTCTTAAAGTGTAGAAAAAGAATATTCAACTATTAAAATAACAACGAAATATTTTTAAGATGGCGGCCAATATAGCGGGTGACTAAAAAAGTTTTTATTTACCATGCATGTTATACATCAATTTGAAGGTCTTGAAGTGTAGAAAAAGAATATGCAAAAATTACACTTGATCATTTTAACTAAGTCGTATAGAAACCGGCGATTATCGCCTCACGTACTTACGTGAAACGCGCCTTACTTGTTTGTGATATTTTATCCTAATTTTAAAAAATGTTCCCTTGTATTCCTACAATTTATTTTCCCGCATACAACATAAATCAATTCGATGATTTCACATAATTGTATCTTTTTTTTTTTTTTTTAATTAATGAAATGTATTGGCTTGTTTTTAGAAAATGTCATTTCCACGATTCGTGCTACCTGTACCTGGTGCTGGAGTGGGTGTGCGGAGGTGAACTGTTCTCCTACCTGAGGAGTTCAGGAAGATTCCAGCCTAGTCAAGCCATGTTCTACAGTGCTGAAATAGTCACAGCATTAGATTACCTTCACTCTCAGTCCGTCGTCTACAGGGATCTTAAACCAGAAAACCTTCTACTTGACCGTCATGGGCATCTCAAGATAACAGACTTTGGTTTCGCTAAGAAATTATCTGATAGGTATGATTTTACTCACTATATTTATGCTTTATGAAAAACATATATTCTTCGAATCGTTTTTAGGAGTGGGAGTATTGAACTAGAGGAATTAACTACCTGCCAGATTTGTCACTGTGTTTTGGATGGAAGCATCAACGAATGTCTCTCTCTCCGCGTAAACTGGCTAATTTGTTGATATTATACTACAAAGCAGCTTTTAGCCTTTATAAGACTATCATCAGTGCTGTGGAAGAAGTAGAGTTTTATTACAATTGAAAAGTTCTTTCATGTCT
This sequence comes from Gerris buenoi, assembly GCA_001010745.2. NCBI lineage: Eukaryota > Metazoa > Arthropoda > Insecta > Hemiptera > Gerridae > Gerris > Gerris buenoi. The sequence goes on from KZ651213.1 coordinate 911,090, forward strand.
AAGATCAACATAAGACTTAAAAAGGCTGAAAGCTGCTTTGTAGTATAAAATAAACAAATTAGTTAGTTTACGTGGAGAGACAGTTTATATTATTCCTAAAGGTCGACCAAGAAGTCATGGAAATCTGAGGAGTGCGCTAGTGTCGTTGTTTTGGTGTCATGTATAGTCAGTTTTTAATAAAATAGACCACTGTCAAAAAACACAGTGTTGTTCTTTTGTTATTGATAATTTTATTTTTGATAACTTTTATATTTTTTGCAACAGGCAACACTGTACCTGATAAGAAAATAAGTTTCCTCTTTCTTAATCTATTTTTTTCTTCCTCTTTATTTCTGATTTTAATTTGTTACTTTTGATTTCCAACCCCGATATTTTTAGCATCCTTTGTATTTGCATCATCCCGTGGATTTGTGTATCGTACAAAAATCGTTTAAGACAGTTGTGACTATAATTCGTACTGTATAAAAACAAACAAAACAGGAAACCTAACAGATTGGAAACCTTTTTGTTGTTATTCGTGAGATTTAACATAACTGCGCATGTCATACAAACTAGAAATGGGTATTGTCTTAGCACTCGACTGTACTGACTACGGCAATACTCGGTAGTTCCGACTTTAAACGAAGCTAAGCTTTCAGTTTCTCCCGTGTTCATGACTTCTTGGTCGACCTTTAGTCACTATTAGTCTTAAACTTCACTTTTCTATCTTCTTGTGGTTGTTTTCGAGTGGGGGAATAGCGAATTAGAGCTATTCATTACCTTCCAGGTCACTATGTATGTATTTAAAACAACACTAATATCTTCTTAATATTGTTTTCGAGGGGTTCTAAAAATAAAGCTTACTAAATGTTGGACAACATAAAAACAGGTAGCATGAGTATGATTTAAAGCTGTTCATTCCTTGTACCCTGTACCCCTCAAGTGCATAGGGTTGGTTGGCTCAAGAAATAAGGCGTAGGTAGGGTGTATACTGTTAGGTCATTCTTCTATGAAACATCTGCCCCTATGGATAGTTCCCTCACTGAGTTTATAACGATAAAAGATTCTGGTTTATATTACTCGTTACAATAGTTTAATTCAGAATGGTTCACGCAGGATTATGCTTTAGCTTGTGGTTTGACCCAAGATAATCGCTCTTATGGTTCACGAGCAGGGTAAAACAATTCTTAAAATTAGATAGAAACGAGGAATATTATTTAATCTCTAGAGCTCCCAAGACTTTTCTCTCCAGATGGATTGTATGTTGGGGAATTTTGAAACATGTAATACGCCTTCAAAAATTCTTGAAACCGACAATTTCCTTACAAATTTCAAAAGAACTCTGTCGAACAAATTTGAATGGTAATTTTAAACGTGTTTATTTTAAAGATTCATTGTTCCTTAATTAACGATAAATAAATAATTATCTTTCCTTATTCATCCCACATATTAAAGAGAATCTTTATGAAAAATTAAATGAATATTCGCAGTATTTAATCATTTTAAAAGCTACGATTAATGCAAATTAAAACTAATAATCATTAGGATGAAGTAAAATATCCATAAGAAAATTTCTTTTCAGATTATTTCAGTCATATTTTTGCTATATATAAATAGCATTTGCCATTTCCGATTGTAAATATACAGTCAAAGAATAACGTCGAAAATGGTTGGACGTAGAATTTACTAGGCCTATTTTGCCTAAGGTTATCATTGGCAGAAATACACGATACTTTGAGATACAAAGTGAATTTAAGGAATTAACAGCATTAAACTACTGCTGTCTTATTGCTTAGCAAGATAATTTAATGGGGAACAAAATCTCCCCTTGATATTGAAAATGGAAAACCATATTTGCTAAAGAAATTCTAGAAGTGATTTGCTATGAAAACAGTAATATCAATAGTTAAGAGGCACTAGTTCTAACCAGCTCCAGCTTAGTGCTAATTTAAAATATTAACTAATGACAAGTTCAAACAATTCATATTTTTAAAACTGAATAATTACATACTTTAACAAACTATACCTTTCACTTATAGAACTAAATCCAAGATTTAGAGGTTTTCAACAAACGGTAAAGCATCTTTTATAAACTGCAAGGACTTATGTAAAGGTATGGAGACCTTCACATTTATAATATAGGAAGTGAATAGTGATGGTTTTATATGATTTATTTTGTATTGTGAGTGCTATATTGAATATAGTCGTACTTTATAGTTTATAGCATGTAGATGATCTTCAGCTAAAATGATTCCAAAGTAAAAACATTTGTTGGTTGTTTTTTTGTTGTTTTTTTTTTCATTTAAATTTTATCATTACTACTATTTACTCTAGGTCTTTAGAGTTCAAATTTTATAATAATTTATTTAATTGTATCTACCGAGATTTGATTAAGTAATAAGACAGGTTTGTATAAAAGTTATCGATATGGGTATTAGGGCTGCCAACCAATTAGGTTGCTAATTGGATGGACATAAAGTTCAATAGACCACCTATTTTGGCTAAGGTTATATTTGGCAGAAAAACACAGAACTTCAAGAGGGCATAGTGAATTCGTAGAGTTAACATTAAACTACAACTGTCTTATTGCTTAGAAAGAGAATGAAATGGGAAACAATATCTCCCCTTGATATTTAAAATGGAAGACCATGAATTGTTTCTAAATGGTTGGATTGGACCAAAAGATGCGTGAAGTTTAATAACAATGAAAATAAAAAGGTTTAATGCAATCGCATAATATAATCCCCTATCCTCATTGAAACAAGATTTTCCTCCATAAAATGTACTTATTATCTTAAGCATTAGTACATATTATAGGAAAGAGGTCTCCAATCTTTTCTCTCTAGCGGGGCCGTATGAAGTAAGCAACATTGAGCTCATCGGACTTCACAATGGTAGGTTATAAGAAATAGTAAGTTGTAAGCACATAAACCATATCCATTTTAGCCAAAAAAAGACTTATATGTATAAGACTCGTGGTGTTCTTTTTTTAATGTTTGAGATGAATTTCTTTACGGAGATCTTATGACTTGGCATTGTTCGGGTTAATTTGTTAACGTCTCGTCCGTGGCGCGACGGGCCGAATGAAAACGTCTCATGGCCCGAATACGACCCGCGGGCCGTAGTTTGGAGACCCCTGGATTAGGGGATTAAAGTTACCATTAACTCGTCAAAAGGTCTAGGAAAAATAATAATTAAAAAAACCACAGGGAAGTACTTGCCCCAAGTACTTTTTAGGGTTTTACAGATGAATTAGCATACCCGTTATGTAATTATAATTTTTTTGTCTTCAATCCTAAGGGTTCCGGGTTCGATCCCCCGGGGGGTCACAATGGTTTTTATCGGTATTAACGACAAGATAAATTACATTTTTCTGGAAATTTTCATCGCCCCACCATAAGGTATAACTATGAATTATTTCAAAATTTTAGGACCAGCCATTATATAAAGTTTGGGGGGGG
>KZ651213.1:941475-965213 GCA_001010745.2 Gerris buenoi
ACCAAAGATGAATTGGTACAAAAACGAGGTACAAATTGACCAAATATGAATTGGTACAAAAACGAGGTACAAATTGACCAAAGATGAATTGGTACAAAAACGAGGTACAAATTGACCAAAGATGAATTGGTACAAAAACGAGGTACAAATTGACCAAAGATGAATTGGTACAAAAACGAGGTACAAATTGACCAAAGATGAATTGGTACAAAAACGAGGTACAAATTGACCAAAGATGAATTGGTACAAAAACGAGGGACACATTGACCAAAGATGAATTGGTACAAAAACGAGGTACACATTGACCAAAGATGAATTGGTACAAAAACGAAACCAAATAAATATTTACTTAGCCTTTGTTTACTTAGCCTTAATCATCAACCGCTATTTTATTAGGTATACATTTTATGTTTTTATAAATTCAATGGGGAACAAAATTGAATTAAAATCTAGTTATTTTTGTTTTAAATTTAAATATAAAAAATCAACCCTTAGTTTTTGAGGGATGATATTTGGGACTTCGCTCTATTTTTTGTGATTGGGTTATTACACATAACATAATTGCAAATTTTTGAGTTGGAGAATTTCGGAGATCAGGTAAGTCACACATGCACAAACAGACAAGCGCAGGACTGTATAAATCAGGTTTCACTCAGGGTGACGTTTGCTATTTATGTGACTCCGAAGACCAATATAGAAGTATGATGCACAATTAGAGCTTTCTTTACACGTGACAGTGACAAACGTCGTCATCGTCATCCATGAAACTGGCCTAAGGGTCCTCATTTTCTGCTACTGAGCCTAAAAAAGTTAAGTTAATGGCAAACCATGCCAAAGGAAATTAAATACGGCTTAAAATGTCCCGCAATGCATTCATGAATTTTTATTTAGTCGACCTTAAAATTAAACCTACCTGGATGGAGCAAATAATAGTCTTATGGAAATGTTGATGGATTTGAACATTGAAAGGTATTCTGAGACATAAAAGTGGGTTTTAAAACAGTCTGCATTCAATTGCTGATTAAATTTTGGGTGAAAAGGGGTTCCATCGTACATTTATTTCTTGTTAGCTTCAAAATTTTATTTTAAAATCTAACCTCTGCCAGAGACTGTCTTAGATCTAAATAAAGATTCAAATACGCCTTAAATCTAGATAAAGATTCAAAACACAATTTTCAAAAACAATTTTTTCTAATTTTTGGTTCGAAAATCGGGATGCGTCTTACATCCGATTCAATGCGGTATATAATGTCGTCATGCCCGGGAAAAATCTAGTTTCTGAGTTATTAGCGTTAATTGGGAAATGAAAAAATTTTTGGTTCGATACACCGCCGGGAAGGAATTATTTAGTGTAAATTGTGGTGATTTTTTATTGCAATAATAAAATGAAACTCCTTAAACCAGTGATAACTACCAAATAAGAAACATTCCATGAAGTAATCACGTACTCGAATGTAAGAAAGTTTAGGAAGAGTTTTATAGGAGACAAATGTTTTTAAATAAATGCGTCCATAACATCGTAATTTGACAAATAAATATATATACAATAATTTATAATATTTTAATGGAGGTGCACTAAATACATTTTTAAGATTTTGGGACATCTTGAATATAACTAGAATAATTCGAACAACTTTTTGGATCAAATGAATAGCTCATTAACTATNGTGGAGAAACAATCTAAAGAAGTGCCTTCAAAATAATTTAAAATTATTTAAAGGTTATACCAAGAAGTATCGCCAATCAAATTATTTCTGCAAACTCTAAAAATAGATATCTTTATTTAAGTCTTAGCCACACATAATCCTACAATTATTTAATTAAACTTTTCTTTGATCTATACAAAAATAATAATCAATTTACCCTTAATATAACTCCCTTAACAACCCTTAACACCATAACAAAAGGATTTCCTAAGCAATAATCTTAATGACGTTATAAATTACTAAAAAATGAAATTTGGCCTGTTTACTTATCTTCGGGGACAAATTTAGGTCGAAGAACAAAAGGAAAAAATGTGGCTAGGAGTTTAGTTTGGAACCACCATTATAAGTGCCTCATAAATAAAATTAGCTGAGAGTCACTTAAACAACTGTAATAAAAAAGCCATTCGTATAACCCTGTTAAAGGTTATGATGGCACGTAATTCGGCTACAGCGTTGCCAGTGCAAATTAGAGTCCATTTTATCAGCAACAACCAGCTGATTTAGAGTTTCTACTGGATTAACTATATTCAACCAGTTGCTTCCTGCTAAACCTTGGCAGATGATGCTACGTCTATCTCAAGCGGCCATTCCTTGTAGCAGTCCACGAGTTTAAACGTAACGAACAGTTTTAAGCATAACCATAATATAGTGAAGCTAAAAGAGTGCGAGGTTAAAGAAAATGAATTAGTTAATTTCATTATTGCCATCTTATCGCATTAACAAAGAGGTAAGTTTTGTTTTTTTTTTTTTTTTTTTTTTTTTTTTTTTTTTTTTTTTTTTTTTTTTTTTTNATATGTGGAGAAACAATCTAAAGAAGTGCCTTCAAAATAATTTAAAATTATTTAAAGGTTATACCAAGAAGTATCGCCAATCAAATTATTTCTGCAAACTCTAAAAATAGATATCTTTATTTAAGTCTTAGCCACACATAATCCTACAATTATTTAATTAAACTTTTCTTTGATCTATACAAAAATAATAATCAATTTACCCTTAATATAACTCCCTTAACAACCCTTAACACCATAACAAAAGGATTTCCTAAGCAATCATCTTAATGACGTACGTTATAAATTACTAAAAAATGAAATTTGGCCTGTTTACTTATCTTCGGGGACAAATTTAGGTCGTAGAACAAAAGAAAAAAATATGGCTAGGCGTTTAGTGTGGAACCACCATTATAAGTGCCTCATAAATTAAATTAGCTGAGTGTCGCTTAAGTTACCTTCCTCCCGGTTTACTCTCTCATAATAAAACAAACACTCCCACTATTGCTGAAAAACTACTTAAAGACAAATATGCTTTTTTTCACTTACATTACCATCACAAAAAAATTAGATTTCCACACTGCAGCACTTACTACCTCTGGTACGCAATTTTCTTCTTTTTTCTATTTTCGATCACCACGTCCCCTAGCTTATCAAGCACAGATACGAATGAAGTGTCTAAATTACCTACCCCTAACTAAAATTTTAAAATTCTTACCTACCTATCCTAATTAAAGAATATAATTAATAAAAGGAAGAACAGAAATTATACCTAGGAACCTCATTATCTAAAATTATCAATTACTTTCAGGTAAAGATAATTTACAGCTAATCTTAATACATACGTTTATTATATGAGTTCACATATCAAAGTTGAATGAATGCATGAAAACTTTTTATTGAGATATTTCTCATTTAATGTATGATTTCTTGTTTGATTACTTNTTAATTAAGATTACTTATCATTAAATTGAAGTGAATTAAATTATTCTTTTATCTACGATTTTTACGTAATATAAACATTGTATCTCTGTTTAGAATCGTAGAAAGTGATTCTTTACACACCTGTATTAATCGCGCATGCGTGTCTCATAGTTCTGAATAATTCCTCCTTTTTTCCACTCTAGTGACGAAAAGAAGAAGAATTCTTCAACTTTACACACGATTTTACATTTAACATAACTAATTTGATGTTTATTTAATAAAAGTAACTGTTTGTGTCGAGTTTTTTTGTGCAAATCATTGACTGATTTAAGTGATTATGAAGAATATGAGGAGAATAATACGCCATCCGAAATAATTAATTCGGCACAAAATACAACTAACGAATTGATGTCATCTTTATCAAAAGAGAAATACGAGCTTACGTACAGGAAGTTTATTATTTTTTTCTGCATTTATTATTAAAATCTAACAATCGTAGATAAAGTACGGTACGCAACTCGTGCGAAAACGGCATTTTGCATTGCTCGTGTGGTTTTTACTACCCTCGCTATCGCTCGGGTGTAAACTCCACACTCGCATGCAAAATGCTACTTTCCACACTCGACGCGTAATGTACTATTATCTACGATTGATACGTAATATAAACATTACATCTCTGTTTAGATTCGTAGAAAGTGATTCTTTACACACCTGTATTAATTGCGCATGCGTGTCTCATAGTTTTGAACAATTCCTCTTTTTTTCCACTCTAGTGACGTAAAGAAGAAGAATTCCTCTTTTTTTCCACTCTAGTGACGTAAAGAAGAAGAATTCCTCTTTTTTTCCACTCTAGTGACGTAAAGAAGAAGAATTCCTCTTTTTTTCCACTCTAGTGACGTAAAGAAGAAGAATTCCTCTTTTTTTCCACTCTAGTGACGTAAAGAAGAAGAATTCCTCTTTTTTTCCACTCTAGTGACGTAAAGAAGAAGAATTCCTCTTTTTTTCCACTCTAGTGACGTAAAGAAGAAGAATTCCTCTTTTTTTCCACTCTAGTGACGTAAAGAAGAAGAATTCCTCTTTTTTTCCACTCTAGTGACGTAAAGAAGAAGAATTCCTCTTTTTTTCCACTCTAGTGACGTAAAGAAGAAGAATTCCTCTTTTTTTCCACTCTAGTGACGTAAAGAAGAAGAATTCCTCTTTTTTTCCACTCTAGTGACGTAAAGAAGAAGAATTCCTCTTTTTTTCCACTCTAGTGACGTAAAGAAGAAGAATTCCTCTTTTTTTCCACTCTAGTGACGTAAAGAAGAAGAATTCCTCTTTTTTTCCACTCTAGTGACGTAAAGAAGAAGAATTCCTCTTTTTTTCCACTCTAGTGACGTAAAGAAGAAGAATTCCTCTTTTTTTCCACTCTAGTGACGTAAAGAAGAAGAATTCCTCTTTTTTTCCACTCTAGTGACGTAAAGAAGAAGAATTCCTCTTTTTTTCCACTCTAGTGACGTAAAGAAGAAGAATTCCTCTTTTTTTCCACTCTAGTGACGTAAAGAAGAAGAATTATCAACTTTACACACGATTAGCGAGTTTGTTTACATTTAACATAACTAATTTGATGTTTATTTAATAAAAGTAACTGTTTGTATCGAGTTTTTTTGTGAAAATCAATGAGTGATTTAAGTGATTATGAAGAATATGAGGAGAATAATACGCCTTCCGAAATAATTAATTCGGCACAAAATACAACTAACGAATTGATGTCTTCTTTATAAAAAAAAAAAAAAAATAAAAAAAATACGAGCTAAAATACGAGCTTACATACAGGAAGTTTATTATTTTTTTCTGCATTTATTATTAAAATCTAACAATTGTAGATAAAGTACGGTACGCAACTACCCTGGCTGTTGCTCGGGTGTAAACTCCACACTCGCATGCAAAATGCTACTTTCCACACTCGACGCGTACATATATGAAAAGTTGTTAGAAAAAAACCTTGAGTTTTTATAGTAAGGTAAAAGTTAATTTTATTTATTTACAATTATGTACTTAAAAGCTTATTATTGAGCACCGTGAATCAATACTAGGGAAGCGAAAACATCTTTATATTGTACAATTAAATTAAGAATCGTGACCTATTGTAAATCAGAAAGGTACTTCTTTAGATTGTTACTCCCCTATATGGTTTTAAAATATAAACGACTTTAACTAAATAACTATTAAGACAAAGTGATGTTTAGCCCAATGTACTTTGGGACAAAGGAATATCACACCTCTGTTTTGATATAAAGAACATTCCTTACACCTTATTTAGATTGTTACTCCCTTCTGTTTTCTTAATATGTGGAGAAACAATCTAAAGAAGTGCCTTCAAAATAATTTAAAATTATTTAAAGGTTATACCAAGAAGTATCGCCAATCAAATTATTTCTGCAAACTCTAAAAATAGATATCTTTATTTAAGTCTTAGCCACACATAATCCTACAATTATTTAATTAAACTTTTCTTTGATCTATACAAAAATAATAATCAATTTACCCTTAATATAACTCCCTTAACAACCCTTAACACCATAACAAAAGGATTTCCTAAGCAATAATCTTAATGACGTTATAAATTACTAAAAAATGAAATTTGGCCTGTTTACTTATCTTCGGGGACAAATTTAGGTCGAAGAACAAAAGGAAAAAATGTGGCTAGGAGTTTAGTTTGGAACCACCATTATAAGTGCCTCATAAATAAAATTAGCTGAGAGTCACTTAAATTACCTTCCTCCCGGTTTACTCTCTCATAATAAAACAAACACTCCCACTATTGCTGAAAAACTACTTAAAGACAAATATGCTTTTTTTCACTTACATTACCATCACAAAAAAATTAGATTTCCACACTGCAGCACTTACTACCTCTGGTACGCAATTTTCTTCTTTTTTCTATTTTCGATCACCACGTCCCCTAGCTTATCAAGCACAGATACGAATGAAGTGTCTAAATTACCTACCCCTAACTAAAATTTTAAAATTCTTACCTACCTATCCTAATTAAAGAATATAATTAATAAAAGGAAGAACAGAAATTATACCTAGGAACCTCATTATCTAAAATTATCAATTACTTTCAGGTAAAGATAATTTACAGCTAATCTTAATACATACGTTTATTATATGAGTTCACATATCAAAGTTGAATGAATGCATGAAAACTTTTTATTGAGATATTTCTCATTTAATGTATGATTTCTTGTTTGATTACTTTGGAAATTCGGCATATGCGCCGAGGCACTTCTAAGGAGTTAAAGTTACTGTGTGGTTACTTTGTAATTTATATTTTGTTTTATTACTTTTAATTTAAATTGAGCTGGATTTTCTTAAGTTTAAAATCTTACGTGGTCGTGGGTTCGAGTACTCACCGTGAAGCTCTGATTTACATGCGGTTCACTAATGATTACACCATACTCGCTTCGGCGGTACATTCTACAGAGGTATGATGTGTAAAGTGGCTGGAATTCTCCACCACGGGGCAAGAAGAACGGCCCTAAATAAGGTCTAATTGCTATGTTCGAACAAGTGGTTTTTCCTACCCATCTCGTACTAGTAATAGGACTTTACCTTTACTACTAGTTTATAACTGCCTAGTCCCTTATTATTGATCTCAACGCATTCCTTTTTGCTGATTAAAGCTGATCAGTATTAAACATTAGTTATTAGTTTATATTTAATCAATTTATTGTAAAAAAAACAGCAACAACAAAATAACGTTTAATCAGCACTTGATAATGATCAAGTATATGGAGGACGAAGCTGATCAATATTAAACTTCAGTTATTGTGTTTTGTGGTTATTTGATTAGTATTTAAACATTAATTCTGATAGTGGGCAATTAATTATAATAAAAAAAAATATATTGTCACGTTTTATTTAAATGTGAATAAATTTAGTTTCCAATTAATTAAAAATTAAATGTACACTTGTATAGTAATTACAAACTGAAACAAAAAAAAAAAATTGAAAATCTATAGTGAACAATCATTTAAATTATAAACAGCTTTGTTTTCCGGTGAAATCCGCGTCACGAAGGGTTTAAAGTCCGACGTTTCGCTTCCACTACTGGAAGCATCTTCAGGGTTATGGTGCATCGTGATGTTGACTGAGGCATACACAAGATGTACTGACCGGAAAGCTGTTTATTACGAGTCTACCGAGGAAGCCTACGCACTAATTTAGTTAGTTTAATAAGATGTAATGACTTATTATTTTATTATATTCTGTCGCTTTTCTTAATTCCTTTTTGTTGCCAGATTGATTTCGACTCATAATCATTTGAATTCTTATTTTAGTTGAGTCAAAGATTCGAGTAGTTTACGAGAAAGTTAGTTTTCTGAGGATTTTTTTATTTTTATATTCTAACGTTGATAAAATTTTAAAAGAAACATGGAAACAAAAGATGACGAAGTGGACAAAAAGAAATGGATATATTTTGTTATCAAAATCAGCAGAAGTGCCGTCAAGAGGTACTTCGCTATGTTCAACATATGTCTACTTGGATTAGGTTAGTAAATAAATAAGTATTTTTTTGGATTAATAATTTACAGAAATTTGTTCTGTTGTTGTTTTCCTCATCTATATACAGTTTTTATGTATTAAATGTTTTTCGCGTAAAACGTAATACCAAATTTTCTTTCCCAATATCTATATAAATTATTATTATCGTTTTAATTATGAATTTATTTATTTTAGGCACTTTTGTATGTTTCGACAGCGTGGGAGCCCTTCAATTGGCCCTTATGCAGAAATTTGATATTGATTACTCTAATTTCTCATTGATGTATTCAGTTAATAGTTGGGCCAACATAATAATTAGTCCTTTTGGAGGCTTTCTTATTGACAGGTATAACATACATCAGCATATAAATTGTATCTCATTTTTTAATTTGCTTTATATTATAACATCCTCTATTTACTATTCGTTATTAATTATTCCTAATTTATTTACGAGTTATTATTGCAGGTTGGAAAGATCAACTCTTTCATAAATCTCTTATCAAATGTTTCAGAAGCGACAATGAATAAATATCAGCATTAAAAATGTCTTACCTCTCTGGAATTCGAATCAGAGTTGTTGTAGTTTAGAACTTGGTTTTAGAAGTGATGTGAGTACACTAACTTCTCGGTTATGTCTATTCCTTTAAGNCCAGTCATGCACCATGACTTAATGAGCGAATTTTCAAAGAAATCTGCGTATTATTGGCTTATGATAACATAGAAAAATTTTGGTTTAGAATTTGTATGAGAGAAAAAACAATGTTTGGGTACACACGGGTACGGGGTACAAAAGTCAAAATAGTAGTTACCCTTCAAGATGCATATTGTTGGAAAGCTCTTTAAGAGTACAGTAATTGTTGTTATGTACACTTTTATCACATTTTCATATAAAAGGGAGGTAAAATGGAAAAAACATGTTTTTATGCTATTTTTGTCCCTAAATGGTCAAAATTTGACCCCTTAATGGACTCCAAAAATTCTGCCCAATGGACTAATCCTTTCTTTTGATATTATTGACATTTTAAAATTTGTTTGAAATTTTTAAGTGCATCCTAAGGGGAGATATCGTCTGGAGTGACACATATATACATACATACAGAGAGTCGGAGATAAATTCCTCACTAATCATATAATATGTATATGTGAGCAAGGTATCAGTTGATATCAATCAAGAAGAATCTTCATCCCGAGCGATGTTTTATCCCAAAACCTGCTAAGTAATCAAACAGTCGATAATAGGGCGCCCAGTTATTAGCTGCTACCCGGTAGTTTAAATTTGTTCTATTCTAGTGTAAAATTATAACTTGGAGGTTTATCATTAGATAATTTTGAGGATTAACTTGAGATAAGATAATTACTGGATGGTTCAAGATAATTAATGATATGGTTTAAAGATTTACTGGGGTTCACAATGCAGAGCATTGATGTTGTAAGACCCAGTCGTTTCCGTAATTCTGAAACTGTGCGGATACGTGCGAATACCTGCCTTTGATCGCTTCAGATCACTCATCTAATAATCTGCCAAGTAAGTTAAAATTCAGTGGCACAGATCGTTAATTTAGATCGTGAAATGGTTCCCAGTTTGGAGTAGTTGTTACTAGGTTGTGTTTGGATACCATAGTCCCAGGTAAGCCCTTCTTTAACCGATAAGGTTTCTTTGCATAGTGTTAAGGAAACGTCCCAAATCTATACAGCATTGCAACATTTAGAAAAATCGTACTCGGAGACAATTGTTAGCTTTAAGTTCAGGCTAGACTCTTCCAAAATCGAAATATATGAAAAATCATTAATATAACTTACACAGAGATTCCGATAATTAATATTACACTTTACACCTTTAGTAAGTAATGAAACAATATACCTAATTTGATTTTCCCGGAAAAATCTAGCTTCCAAGATGTTATTGCCAAAAGATGAATAATAGAGACTATCACGAGAAAAAATATGTTCTTTCATGCAAGTTTTTCACGGATCCGCTGGCTTTTTAATTTTATACAAAGTTTATAACTATAGGAAGGTAGCGAAACCGTGAGGATTAAATTATTTACCACGTCTGCTCGGCTATCAGTGAATGAAGAGCGGTACGAGGTCGTGGGTTCGAGTACTCACCGCGAAGCTCTGATTTATATGCGGTTCACTAATGATCGCACCATACTCGCTCGGCGGTACATTCTACAAAGGTATTATGCGTAAAGTGGCTGGAATTCTCAACCACGGGGCATGAAGAACGGCCCTAAATAAGGTCTAATTGCTATGTTTGAACAAGTGGTATTTCCTACCCATCTAGTACTAGTATTAGGACCTTACTACTAGTTTATAACTGCCTAGTCCCTCACTATTGATCACCACACATTTTTGCTGATTAAAGCTGATCAGTATTAAACATTAGTTATTAGTTTATATTTAATCAAATTATTGTAAAAAACAAAAAACAGCAACAACAAAATAACGTTTAATCAGCACTAAAACGTTGATAATTATCAACTATGAACCACCATTATAAGTGCCTCATAAATAAAATTAGCTGAGAGTCACTTAAATTACCTTCCTCCCGGTTTACTCTCTCATAATAAAACAAACACTCCCACTATTGCTGAAAAACTACTTAAAGACAAATATGCTTTTTTTCACTTACATTACCATCACAAAAAAATTAGATTTCCACACTGCAGCACTTACTACCTCTGGTACGCAATTTTCTTCTTTTTTCTATTTTCGATCACCACGTCCCCTAGCTTATCAAGCACAGATACGAATGAAGTGTCTAAATTACCTACCCCTAACTAAAATTTTAAAATTCTTACCTGCCTATCCTAATTAAAGAATATAATTAATAAAAGGAAGAACAGAAATTATACCTAGGAACCTCATTATCTAAAATTATCAATTACTTTCAGGTAAAGATAATTTACAGCTAATCTTAATACATACGTTTATTATATGAGTTCACATATCAAAGTTGAATGAATGCATGAAAACTTTTTATTGAGATATTTCTCATTTAATGTATGATTTCTTGTTTGATTACTTTGGAAATTCGGCATTTGCCGAGACACTTCTGAGGAGTTAAAGTTACTGTTTAATTACTTTGTATTTTATATTTTGTTTTATTACTTTTAATTTAAACTTAAATTAAGGTGGATTTTCTTAAGTTTAAAATCTTAGTCAATCCGTTCTTTAATATAAGTATATTTCATCCTCCTCCACTCAGTCCGTTGTCTTGCTACTTTTGTCCATGTTTCATCTCCACATCATAGTTTCATCTCCACATCATAGTTTCATTTCGTTTTCCCATGGCATTTTTGGTCTTCCGCTTCTCTTTTTATATCGTATGTACCATTGAAGAATGTGTTTAGTACATCTTTCACCATGGGTTCTGGTAATGAAGTTCTGAAGCCTATTTGAGCTGATGATACATTCATTTGATTTTCTGTCCTCTCTATAGACTATAGATGTTCAGCATATTTCTCTTACGCTAGCTACGTTGCGCAAAACTGATTTTTTGTATATTTTTCTTAGAGAGGACCCATGTTTCCCAACTGTATACCATATTAGTAAGACACATGGGTTCCATAGTTTCCGTTTTAGTTTTATATCTACATTAGACCTGAAAAGATGTCCTATATTTGTTATAGCAGTGCCATGTCAATATAACTCTTCTTTCTATTTCTTAATTTTCATTTTCTTTATTTATTGGATAGCCTAAATAAATGAAACTATTTACACTTTCTACTGTTCTACATATTAAAGTTATTTAACATTAATAATAAATAAAGTTCAGTCATGCACCATGACTTAATGAGCGAATTTTTNCAATTATTAATACATTAATGTAATTATAGAGGAGGTTGTCAAACAAATAAAGAAAATATTTATAATCTGGGATTAACACATACCATTAAACAATTATAATTAATTTACTAAATGAAAAAATTAAACAAACAAAAATTATAATTCGTCTCTTTAATTTTGAATTAATTGTTTTTTTTTTTTTTTTTAAAAAGTAAACATGAAAGAAAAAGGTTTTAAGAGGCTTAAAATGATTAAACAAATAAAATATCAGGGTTGCCAGTTTAAAAAATCCTCGAGAAACATTTAAGAATTTTAAACATAAGAAGATAGAGGATAAGCTCTTGTATTAGATTATCTAAATGTGTTAATGGCTCTTCCAAAATTAAAAAAATGTATTATATCTTTGGCATTAGATAACGCTATCATTTATGTTTTTATAGAATGCCAATTTTGCTAATTTAAAATAATACATTTATATTAGACTTTTGACTTAGTGCATTTTTGGTTAAGAAAACTCTCTGATAACAATCCTTTATGAAAAGTTATCATACATGTTTATCAAATTGGATAAATGATAAGGATTGTAAGACAAAACCTCCACTGCATTATAATTAAGGTCCCAGCTGACTATGTTAATCATGTGGCTGGAAAATAAATGTATCCATGGAGAAATGTATAATATGTGGATAACAGTGTATCACTCTATGATAAAGACAACTTAGACCAATTTTTTTTATTAAAAAAATAAATGCCCTCTCTCCAAAAATAATTTCTTACATTCANTTGTTTTCCGGTGAAATCCGCGTCACGAAGGGTTTAAAGTCCGACGTTTCGCTTCCACTACTGGAAGCATCTTCAGGGTTATGGTGCATCGTGATGTTGACTGAGGCATACACAAGATGTACTGACCGGAAAGCTGTTTATTACGAGTCTACCGAGGAAGCCTACGCACTAATTTAGTTAGTTTAATAAGATGTAATGACTTATTATTTTATTATATTCTGTCGCTTTTCTTAATTCCTTTTTGTTGCCAGATTGATTTCGACTCATAATCATTTGAATTCTTATTTTAGTTGAGTCAAAGATTCGAGTAGTTTACGAGAAAGTTAGTTTTCTGAGGATTTTTTTATTTTTATATTCTAACGTTGATAAAATTTTAAAAGAAACATGGAAACAAAAGATGACGAAGTGGACAAAAAGAAATGGATATATTTTGTTATCAAAATCAGCAGAAGTGCCGTCAAGAGGTACTTCGCTATGTTCAACATATGTCTACTTGGATTAGGTTAGTAAATAAATAAGTATTTTTTTGGATTAATAATTTACAGAAATTTGTTCTGTTGTTGTTTTCCTCATCTATATACAGTTTTTATGTATTAAATGTTTTTCGCGTAAAACGTAATACCAAATTTTCTTTCCCAATATCTATATAAATTATTATTATCGTTTTAATTATGAATTTATTTATTTTAGGCACTTTTGTATGTTTCGACAGCGTGGGAGCCCTTCAATTGGCCCTTATGCAGAAATTTGATATTGATTACTCTAATTTCTCATTGATGTATTCAGTTAATAGTTGGGCCAACATAATAATTAGTCCTTTTGGAGGCTTTCTTATTGACAGGTGATAACATACATCAGCATATAAATCATAAATATATCCAGAATTGTATCTCATTTTTTAATTTGCTTTATATTATAACATCCTCTATTTACTATTCGTTATTAATTATTCCTAATTTATTTACGAGTTATTATTGCAGGTTGGAAAGATCAACTCTTTCATAAATCTCTTATCAAATGTTTCAGAAGCGACAATGAATAAATATCAGCATTAAAAATGTCTTACCTCTCTGGAATTCGAATCAGAGTTGTTGTAGTTTAGAACTTGGTTTTAGAAGTGATGTGAGTACACTAACTTCTCGGTTATGTCTATTCCTTTAAGTTCTCTTATTATATTAAGCAAGTGGTACATGATTCGCGGTCGAATCAACTCCTTGCAGGTACCCACGGAAAATTACTGCAGTATAATTATTCTCCGCCGTCTTAAGAAGATGGATTTAGAAAATTAGCAGACATACAGTGCAACACTGTACAAAATGCTAGTCCAAAGACATTGAATCTATTCCCTAATGAATATTGGAAAGGGCATACAACGTAATGCGTTAAAGTTTTTTAAAAAAGACGAAAAATACATTCAAAACAATTTCCATAGACAAATTCCATAAACAACACCAGAGGAGCGTTTATTGTTGTATGACTTGTATGTTAAAGGTGGTGTTAGATGTTGTTGGAGGTGGATAGAGAAATATGTAAATATAAGTAGAATTATGTTATTGGAAAATCCGATATTGTATGAACTTGCGCCAGGATTAACTTGTGACGCGGTTAATGTCCTAAAACCAGAATTAGGCTTGAAATGAAACGTAACAAAAAATTAAATGCAAGTGGAGCTTGCTTGATTATTTGTTGGGCTTGGTTTGCAAAAGTAATTTGTTAGGCTTGCTTTGCAAAGTTATTTGGTGGGCTTGGTTTAAAAAGGTTATTTGGTGGGCTTGGTTTACAAAGGTTATTTGGTAGGCTTGGTTTGCAAAGGTTATTTGGTAAACATTCCTTGCAAAGGTCTTTTTGGTAGACTTTCTTTGCAAAGGTAGTTTGTTGTGAAGCTTCCGAGGTTTTTTGTTGTTGTGATAAACTTGCGCGGTCTTGGATGAGTTGTAAAAAGTTGTTGTGATAAACTTGCGTGGTCTTGGATGAGTTGTAAAAAGTTGTTGGAGTAAAAACTCTGTATTCCTCTTACCATCTAGAATCTAGATGGTAAGAGGAATACAGAGTTACTGTAAAAGCCCAAAATTTGTAAATCCTAATCAAAAGAAGCTTGTGTACTAACAATTTGGGCATTAAAAATAGCTCTTCCTGTAAATGATGACATTTACCAAACTGTATTTCTATACCGTTTCTATTAATAGCAACAGGTTCTATTACTTTTGTTGCTATTTTTCAAAAATTATTGAATTTCCGGTTATTTCAACCCACTTTTGCATAGAAACCATTTGTCTTACAAAAAAATGGTAAAGAGATAATTTGTAGGTATTTTTCTTTTCTTTATTTTAGTACTTCCACTTTTTGCGTAAATAGCTTGCTTTGCAAGTTGCAAGGCGAAAACCACTGAAAAAATTAAATAGATAGTGGTTTTATGATGATTTCTCATATTTGCGTGTACAATTTTTGTTGGACAACTCTAGATTCGTGTTCAGCACACCGAAAAACATAAAATTAACTGCCAGCGCAGTCCGGCCACCATAAATTTGGGGTGGGGGTCTTTAGGGCACCATTCCACTTTTACACCCTCCGTAACTCTTGAACCGTTCACTTTAGAAAGAGTATGCATAGAATCATTTTTGTTCGCAATTTAANCGACAATGAATAAATATCAGCATTAAAAATGTCTTACCTCTCTGGAATTCGAATCAGAGTTGTTGTAGTTTAGAACTTGGTTTTAGAAGTGATGTGAGTACACTAACTTCTCGGTTATGTCTATTCCTTTAAGTTCTCTTATTATATTAAGCAAGTGGTACATGATTCGCGGTCGAATCAACTCCTTGCAGGTACCCCGGAAAATTTCTGTCAGTATAATTATTCTCTACCGTCTTAAGAAGATGGATTTTGAAAACTAGCAGGCATGTAGTGCAGCACTGCACAAAATGCTAGTCCAAAGACATTGAATCTATTCCCCAATGAGTATTGGAAAGGGCATCCAACGAAATGCGTAAACTTTCACAACAATCTCCAGAGGAACGTATATTGTTGTATGACTTGCATGTTAAAGGTGATGTTAGATGTTGTTGGAAGTGGATAGAGAAATATATGTATCATATGTTATAGGACAATCCGATATTGTATGAACTTGCTTCAAGGGTAACTTTTGACGCGCTCAAATGCCCTAAAACCACAATAAGGCTTGCTAAATCAGGTAAAATGACAACCAAAGAATCAAGTGGAGCTTGCATTGCAAAGGTTATTTGGTGAACTTTCTTTGCAAACGTTATTTTCTGGGCTTGCATTGCAAAGGTTATTTGTTGGGCTTGCTTTTCAAAAGTTATTTATTAGACTTTCGTTGCAAAAGTTGTTTGTTGTTGTGATAAACGTGGTTTTGGGTGAGTTGTAAAAAGTTGTTGGAGATGGTAAGAGGAGTACAGAGTTACTGTAAAAGCCTAAAATTTGTAAATCCTAATCAAAAGAAGCTTGTGTACTAACAATTTGGGCATTAAAAATAGCTCTTCCTGTAAATGATGACATTTATCAAACTGTGTTTCGTTTGACTGCTATTGTGCATTTTACGAGATTTATTTTATGAAGGCTACATTTTATTTAAAAAATTAAAAAATTTAATGTAATTTAATTTAAATTACATTACATTTTTTACTACGTTTTTATTAGCTTGCTATCTTGTTTGTTTGTTTGTCCAGTAGTCCAGAACAAATCTTGCAATCGATATTTAACTAACTTCCCGAGTAGCTAGACATTTAAAACTTTTAGAATAGCTCAGATACGATGACAATGCATTATTTTAATACTTTTAGCCATCTTTCAGCAGAATTTAATTCGTTTTCAGAAAATTTTGCTGTATGGAAAGTTAGTTCAGAAAAAACCGCAAGTTATTTTGTTTGTTTTGACATGTCCCAAATTTACAATCTTCATTTCGACAGGTTTCAAATTTATGATTTATGACTGAAAATTTGAAAACGCATTATATAAAAAGTTCTTTTTATCGTGCAATTATTAATACATTAATGTAATTATAGAGGAGGTTGTCAAACAAATAAAGAAAATATTTATAATCTGGGATTAACACATACCATTAAACAATTGTAATTAATTTACTAAATGAAAAATTAAACAAACAAAAATTATAATTCGTCTCTTTAATTTTGTATTAATAGTTTGTTTATTTTTTTTTTTTTTAAAAAAAAGAAGGTAAATATGAAAGAAGAAGGTTTTAAGAGGCTTAAAATGATTAAAACATATAATATCAGGGTTACCAGTTTAAAAAAACCTCGAGAAACATTTAAGAATTTAAAAAAAAGAAGAAAGAGATAGTAGATAAGCTCTTGTGTTAGATTATCTAACTGTGTTAATGGCTCTTCCAAAATTAAAAAAATGTATTATATCTTTGGCATTAGATAACGCTATCATTTATGTTTTTATAGAATGCCAATTTTGCTAATTTAAAATAATACATTTATATTAGACTTTTGACTTAGTGCATTTTTGGTTAAGAAAACTCTCTGATAACAATCCTTTATGAAAAGTTATCATACATGTTTATCAAATTGGATAAATGATGAGGATTGTAAGACAAAACCTCCACTGCATTATAATTAAGGTCCCAGCTGACTATGTTAATCATGTGGCTGGAAAATAAATGTATCCATGGAGAAATGTATAATATGTGGATAACAGTGTATCACTCTATGATAAAGACAACTTAGACCAATTTTTTTTATTAAAAAAATAAATGCCCTCTCTCCAAAAATAATTTCTTACATTCATGCATNTACAAGTTATTAAAAGTTTTTACAGGTTCTTTATTGTATTAACTTTTGTTTAAAAACGTTTTTGCAGTTAAAAAAAAAGAAACAGAAAGTCACGAAAATAAACAACCACAAAAGAGGATACGAGTAAAATAACCTGATTTCTCGATCCGTTCCACGACCTGTTCATACGAGCGTTTTGAATTCGATCCCCCGTTCCGATCACGTATTTTTGGTGGAGCGGATTTAACCCGATACGATCTGTGGTTCTCCGTTCACATAGCCTTTTAAACTAGCGGATCGTTTTCAAAACCGTTTACAAAACGATGTGTGAACGTAGTGTAGTAATTTATTATCTTAATAGGAACGGATTGAGCTTGACACATGCGTGTAGTTTTACTGCATTTGGATAATAAATGCATATAAAGGCGTTTGTTTCATGTAGTTATAATAAAAATGTTTAAAAGTTTATAGTTAAAGCAAAATCTTGAATAACAGGGCCGATTATGCTGGTTAATGAACTCGTTTTATTTTCTAAAAGCATATACTTGACCGATTTATTTGAATTTTAAAAAACACATAACGTCCCACATCAGCAGTCGTTCCTTTATCTCGCCTCCACACTCATTAGGAAGATGAAGAAATGTCAGAAATACGTACTTTTGGTTTAGAAGCATTATTATAATATTATTTGTTTTGCTTTTAGAGTTTTTGGAATAAGAATCGGTACGATATTCTACGGATTGGTCTTTGTAGCTGGTCATCTTGTGTTTTCATTGGGCGCAACTTTAGTATCCTTCTGGTGTTCACTTTTTGGCAGATTTATCAACGGGTAATATTTCTTTTTACTTTGCCTCTTTTTTATTTTAGTTCTTTGTGAACTGTATCTCTGGATTACGATGTTAAATTTACTTTGAATACGCATGATTAATAAAATATTTTACAATTCTGAGACATACTACAGTCAGGAAACATTTTTTACAAAGGCAGTCAAAACAGCAATACTTCTAACATTTGTTAACTTCCACATTTAGAGACGAACATGCTTATAACTATAAGCACATGTTGTTCATGAAACAATGCGACATGCTGACATGTCAATGTGGTTAGAAAGTTCATTAATTGCATTCATTTAAAGGAAACAATAACAGTAATATTAATAATACTAATAATAAAACGTAGAATCGTTTTTAACAAAGTGACATGTTAATTTGACTTAATTTCGTATTTATACTGGCTTCCTAGAACGGAGAAATTCAGCATTTCCTGGGTGTTACATCTATCAAGGAAATCTTTGGACGGGAAGATACTTGAAGCTATATTCCTTCATCAGACCGGTGCGGTGACGCGTATGATCACTTCAGACTTTCTGTTGTGGAAGGAACTAATGAGTTTCATATTCCTACCACATGAGAGTATGATAGAGCCTAATGGGACTCCTGGCGCACACGTTTACTTGCTTATTGCGATTGACTGAGATAATGAATTCATCCGTAGACCCTAAAAACAACTGGTTAACCAACTAATACACCCTAACTTCAAACGTTTCTGGTTTGGCAAAGGAATGTCAATGCTCAATAAATAAGATATAACCTCTGAAACCAAGGCACCCTTGGTTTGCCTTGGTGAGTCATCCAAAATAGATAACCCAGGAAGAGGTAGCACATAGAAAATCCAAAGCAAACCTTTGTTCTAGTTATGCAGTAGTTCATAACTAAGGCGTAAGTATGTAGTACAACTTTCAGAGAAAGAGAGGGAAATAATGAAAAAATATATAATTATAAAATGGTTTATCATTTTTATACCTTGATACACACGCTAACATTTTTACATGATTGAAAAGTTTTCATTTACTGACGTAACATAAAAAAAATAAAATGAGGTGTTTATAAAAAAAAAATAAGACACATGTTGGGCAATTTATGACGCTAAATTAAATTACAAGAATAATATAGTAACAATTTAAAAATAGACCAATAATTTTGAGCAAAATAGGTTCGTTAGCGTTAGGACTTGAGAAATTGACGTTTGAATGGTTTTACATTTGTTCCTGCGCAGAGTCTATCATTAATCCGCGAGCAATGAATTCATATAGTGAATCATCTAGACCCGCGTTCTACCTAAAAATGTTACCTAAATCGGAAATCGGATGAACATTGTGGAAGTTACGCGTAAAGCAAGGAATAGTGGACACACAGACCGACAGACAGATAGACAGGGACTAGACTAAATTTGTTCAGGAAGGTTTAAAACGTAAAATGCGAGTGGAAATTTTGATTTTAGAGTGAAAAATGTGAACACTTTGCTTGTTGTATCTTGGTAGACTTGGAAGCAATAGGTTGTTAATTCATCAAAGCAGTATGACAGGTGACTGACAGGTTGAAATTTTATTGACTAAATTAATAAAGATAACAAATATCAAGACATGTGATTGATAAGTTGACAATATTTGTACCCTCAGAGTAAGTTTGTACCCTCCATTTAAGAAAAACTAAGAGTTAGGTAACCTTTCTGTTGTCATGTGTGACGATTGATATATTGGCGCATGTCATAAAAACCAGTACTGGGTAGGACTAGTTTGGAGGAAGGTACGAAACACTTACTACGTTTCCATGATGCTTAAATACAGATTGAATACGGGTAGAATACAGTTTTGTATCCAAAGTTTCCATAGAAACCTAGATTCAAAACGGATTAAGTACGATCCCGATCCCGACACAATTTACTAAATTCTGGGATCGTATCTGGATCTTAGTTTCATGGAAACACCTGAACTCGATCCTGACATACCCAGAGCGTCGGAGGGAGCGAACCTAGCGTATTTCTGTAAAATTTGTAGTCAAATATGTCAAAATTCATAATAATAATCATGGTTATAAAAGGTGAAGGTTACAGAAATTACTTTATAACCTTTAACAAAAGTAACGAAGAAAAAGTTTGGTTTTTTTTATTTCGTATTGAATACGGATTTAATACCACTCATGGAAACTCCTAACTTGTTAAATCCCAAATCAGGATTCAATCCTTTTTTAAAACATGGAAACGTAGTTACTGTGACAAGCCAGGTTGGAACGGCTTCACCATTGCGCATGCCCGTGACGATCCTGTGGACGGTACAATGATTGGCTGGATCAAACCTAATAATTATCCTTTTTAACTGACTGTCCCACTTGTTAAAAACCGAAGCACAGATATCAGGCTAATTTTAATATAATAAAACAGTTTACTGTTCGATACATAAAAACTAAGATGAATTTTTTAGTTGTTACCTAGTTTAGTGCTTTTGATTACCTGCTACTAACCAAATTTGCTTCCCACTTTGCGACATAAGATTTACCCTGAAGCGCTAATTTGAGTAATAAGAAGGCGAATTTTAGACTAAATAATTCTTTTGATGCAATTAAACAGTGTTGAAATATTTCAGAATAGGTCACGAGTTCTTGTACATCGCGATGCAACTTTATTCGGTGCACTACTTCAAGGGAAAAGAGCTGAGTATGATCATGTGTACTAATATCAGTGTCGCCAGACTGGGATCATCCCTGGTCTATACCATATCTGAACCTCTCCTTAAGCACGTAAGGAGTGTAGCAGCGGGAACTTCAGACGTCGGCATTGTCTTATTCATAGGTCAGGAAACTGAATGATAATTACTAAGATAACCTATCTTCGAACTAATTCTAACCCTATTCAAATATTTGCATCCAGAGCTTCGAAGCTCTCTGAAGGAGAGAGTGAACGAATGTAAAAAATACGTATTTTCTTTATGTCATGGAATTTATTACTGTAAAAATTTAACAATGATTTTATTAAGTTATTATGGTATTGAGATTAACGGGTACTGAGAGCTAATTATTTCAGCGGTTCATTGGAACCATTTAGTCATCTGGTAGCCCAGAATTACTTGATTTATTGTATTACACGGTCACTTCAGAATTATAATGTTTCTGCGATGTCTAATCAATAAACTGATTGATGTAAATATTTCTAATTAACTTGGATTTTTTTCCAGTTGGAAGTTTTACCTTGCTGACTATGATTGCTGCAGTTGTACTTATGTTTATGACACCAAAATCTAAACAATCGAAATCAAATGATGCTGGAAATGAGAAAAGTCCTGCTCATTGCGATCATCCACAGATAGAATTCAAAGATATTTTCAATCTTCCATTGGAATTTTGGCTTATAATCTTCATTCAGACATCTTTTGCCGTTTCCATCTATGTTTTCCTTCCATTTACCCAGTAAGTCAGATTAAGTTAGTCCTTTTTTTTTAATCTGATATAAATTAAGTCGATTTTACAATGGAAATTAGAAGTAAATTAATTTTATTAAAAAAATCAATCTAATATCTAATAAGATCTAAAAGAAAGCAGATTCATTAATTACCTAAACTTAATTCTAAAAATATTACGTATTTGTGTGCAAATACGTTTGACAATGCTTAAAATAATCATTTAATCGTTTGAATCATTAGATGACTTAATTTGATTAGTTAAATGAATTTGCTAATTAGTTTCTTTATTGCAGGGAATTATTTAAGACTGTAAGTAGTTTAGACGTAGCTCAAGCGAACGAAGTGACGAGTTTCTTCAACATTGCTGGCGTTATCATTGCTCCTATCTTAGGAATAATTATAGATAGATTAGGACGCGAAATCTATGTCATACATCTTGGATTCGTTTGTGCTTTCCTGGCACACTTGATTCTTGGATTCTCGCAGTGGTCACCTTACATAAGCATGGTAATTATATTATTGTTACAGTTTTTAACCTGCAGTTTTTCTGTATTGGTTAATTTTTAATTAACCAATATATACAGCATTTAATCTTAGTGTTTTTATTTATTATTTTAATTGTTTTTACAGTTCATTTTATCCTTGGCTTATGGACTTTTTAACGGATCAGTGTTACCAATGATGGCTCTACTTATACCGGAGTACAAGCTTGGTACAGCCTATGGAGTGTAACAATTTTTTATTTTTCTATTTCCAAATTATTATTTTATTTCTTAAATAGTTTCTTTTTAATAATAAAATTGTTTTAATTGTATTGTTTATTGTTATTTCAGAGCGTGCACATTTGGCAACGCAGCTTACGCACTTTGTACTTACCTTTGTGGATTAACTATTGATAGATTTCAGTATGTTGGACTTGCTGTGTTTATGCTCGTCGTAATAGGAGGTTTGTATTGATATTAAAAGAAAAACTTAGCAATACTTACTTTTCTATCACCTTATACTTTAGTTTAAATGATCTTTGGATTTCTAATAACATGCCAGAAATTCATTTCTTCTGTTTTAGAATTAGAATAAAAAAAAACAATAGATTTCCAATAATCATGAGACCACTCTATGTTTTATTGCATATAATTAAAATGTTCTTAATCTTCCGTCACAAAAGACCTGTAATCACTACAGAAACGCAATATCTATCTGACCTTGAGAATCAAGAGAACGGAACGCCTCAAGGTTCCGTTCTCAGTGCGACTCTGTTCTCGGTCTCCGCGAATGATCTTTTTAATTGTTTTTACAGTTCATTTTATCCTTGGCTTATGGACTTTTTAACGGATCAGTGTTACCAATGATGGCTCTACTTATACCGGAGTACAAGCTTGGTACAGCCTATGGAGTGTAACAATTTTTTATTTTTCTATTTCCAAATTATTATTTTATTTCTTAAATAGTTTCTTTTTAATAATAAAATTGTTTTAATTGTATTGTTTATTGTTATTTCAGAGCGTGCACATTTGGCAACGCAGCTTACGCACTTTGTACTTACCTTTGTGGATTAACTATTGATAGATTTCAGTATGTTGGACTTGCTGTGTTTATGCTCGTCGTAATAGGAGGTTTGTATTGATATTAAAAGAAAAACTTAGCAATACTTACTTTTCTATCACCTTATACTTTAGTTTAAATGATCTTTGGATTTCTAATAACATGCCAGAAATTCATTTCTTCTGTTTTAGAATTAGAATAAAAAAACAATAGATTTCCAATAATCATGAGACCACTCTATGTTTTATTGCATATAATTAAAATGTTCTTAATCTTCCGTCACAAAAGACCTGTAATCACTACAGAAACGCAATACTTGTAACCCAACATACGCATCTCATGTACTAAGAGATGTTGTAAAACCCCTGCCGGTATTAGTGGATTCTACAGTCTCTAGTAGGTATATATAATTATAATATAAGTTCTTTATGATAAAAACAACTATTTCGCTGGCACGTTCATATGTACTAGTTATATTCATCTAGGAATCCATGGTCCATAGTTCATGGTAGCTCATTGCGCTACCATGCATGCCTTGGGACTGGGACGCCAAGGTCCGATTTCAATTCTAGCAAGATGCCATTCAGCATTGCCACATTAATATGTGTTGCTATTTAAGTGAAATGGTAATTATAAGTGTTATACAGCTGATGAAGTGACACATTAACCATCCATCACACACCGTACCATCAATTACACACCTTAC
>KZ651213.1:969621-995499 GCA_001010745.2 Gerris buenoi
CCACAGACCTTGCCACTGGATATGCCACTGTCCTAATCACACCTAAATGTACACCTAAGCCAGACTGTCGAACAGAGGAAACGAGCACAGCACTGGTATTTATGCATACCCAGTCTAAAGTGCACCTGCTCATCTCAGACAGGGCATGCGCAGAGATCAATGCTCTGTTCAGTCTGGACGAGGTTTTATTTAGACACAAACTAACTTTCTTTAAAATGATTTAAAGCCTCTTCCAGATGCGCAGGCGCACTTTAGACTGGGTATGCTCAGTCTTTTGAAGTCACAGCCAGTGTCTCAGTGGGATATGATACGCTCCCAATGTTTAGATTACATTTTATACTACGGAAGAAACAACTTTATTTATTATATCTCCAGTAGGGGAAAAAAGTCATGATTTTGGATTGGTTTAGAGGAACTAAAGTAAGTATTTTCTTCCCTGAACTCAAAAATTAGGGAGAAAAAGTAAAGTAGAGCGAAAAAGTAAGGATTGCCAACTTAATTATTTTATAAATATAGTTGAAAATAAATGGCTAATGTAATGAAGTTGTTGAAATAAGGTTGGCGTCACTGCTTTTTCGATCTTCTTTATCATTGTTCATAGCCTGCATCTAAATAACCTTCTATTTGAGGTTAATTCCAAATCTTATTTGTTTTTAATATTGAATCTCTTATATTTGCTATTAAAAGTGCTAATAGTTATTGTTATTTAAGAAAAATAATAAATAAAACAGTGCAATAGACGGAAATGTGTATTTTCTCCCTACTGGAGATCAAATATTGTATGTACCTCGTGAGTAAAGTGCCATTATTCCCCTTGCAATAATTATCTCCCTCGATTGCGCCTTGGGAGCTAATTAGCGTTATTCTCTCGGCTGCGCCTCGGGAATTAAAAAATCTAATTCCCTTGGCTTCACCTCGGGTTTTAGGCACCATGGTTTCTTGGGCTTCGCCTCAATAACCAACTTTTTCGCTCAGGGAATAAAGGCTTACTTTACTCCCTAGGTGCATAAATAACTATTAATTCGCGCATTATATTTATATTACAAGAATTAGCCACTATTTTAATTTTAATTACATGCATTACATTATATATTCAGTCTTTTTAAAAATTCTAAATAGTACTTCATTAGATTGTTACTCCCGTATGTTGTTATAGAATAAAATAGACTGAATAAAAAAATAACTCTTAAGAAAAAGGGATGTTTAGTCCAATGTACTTTGGGACAAGTGAATATCACACTTCTGTTTTGATCTGGGGAGTGACAGTTTAAAGAAGAATATTCCATACACCTTCTTTAGATTGTTACCCCCCTCTGGTTTTTTTTTTTTTTTAAAGGGAGTAACAATCTAAAGAAGTGACGATAATATATAGGAAATAAAATAAAAAGCTAAATAAAATTTATTTATTTTCAGTTGGTGCTGTATTTTCCTTATTTCTACAAATTGTAAATAGTAAGCGAAATGGAATATTAAATCTTAGCGCTGTTGAAAGAAAAGTCTTTCTTGAGAAAGAGTAAGTTTTCGTTTTGTTGATTATATTTATCAAATAAATAAGTCACAATTATTAACACATGATAGTAGAAATATTAATATTTTCATATATATCTGCTGTCTTTCTCGATAAGTTTTAATATTTTGCGCTATATTATAGCATTAGCTTCTATTTCGAATAGTTCACATTGTTGTAAAAATCAGACCTACATTGTTTTAAATTGAAACAGCGATTGTTATAGATAATTATAATATGCCATTTTTTGTTAAGACCATACTTTCTGCACAAAAACGATTATAGCAATACAGGTTTTTTATTTATTTTGGATGCTAAAATACGGCTTAAAGATAGATATAGGCTGGTGAATCTGATTGGCTGTCCCACGATGCACATTTATACTGCAAAATTTCCAAACTTTACAAGTTACTTAAATTGGTAGGTATATATAAATATAAATTATCTAGGTGGCAGATTGTTGGGTAGGTTGACCCGCAGTGCAATTGTGTATTGAGGTATAATCAACAATAAGAAGGTAGGGTTAGCGAGATGCTGTCAAATAAAACACTGTTTAAGGCAACCCTACCTTCTTATTACTCTTGATCTGTCACGAACTACCTTAATTAGGTATAATCAACTTTAAGAGGAAAATTTTTTGATTTTATTGCTTTTTGGGAAAGATTATGAATATTTTGTGTACTTTAAAATTTAATAATCAAAAGATTCTTTTAAATTATTTGAGAATGTTTAATTGGTTTTTTTTTATTACTTATCATCTTGCCTGAATTCAAAACATAGTTTTATGACGATATAATTGTTACCCCCCTCTGGTTTTTTTTTTTTTTTTTTTTTAAAGGGAGTAACAATCTAAAGAAGTGACGATAATATATAGGAAATAAAATAAAAAGCTAAATAAAATTTATTTATTTTCAGTTGGTGCTGTATTTTCCTTATTTCTACAAATTGTAAATAGTAAGCGAAATGGAATATTAAATCTTAGCGCTGTTGAAAGAAAAGTCTTTCTTGAGAAAGAGTAAGTTTTCGTTTTGTTGATTATATTTATCAAATAAATAAGTCACAATTATTAACACATGATAGTAGAAATATTAATATTTTCATATATATCTGCTGTCTTTCTCGATAAGTTTTAATATTTTGCGCTATATTATAGCATTAGCTTCTATATCGAACAGCTTCGAATAGTTCACATTGTTGTAAAAATCAGACCTACATTGTTTTAAATTGAAACAGCGATTGTTATAGATAATTATAATATGCCATTTTTTGTTAAGACCATACTTTCTGCACAAAAACGATTATAGCAATACAGGTTTTTTATTTATTTTGGATGCTAAAATACGGCTTAAAGATAGATATAGGCTGGTGAATCTGATTGGCTGTCCCACGATGCACTTTTATACTGCAAAATTTCCAAACTTTACAAGTTACTTAAATTGGTAGGTATATATAAATATAAATTATCTAAGTGGCAGATTGTTGGGTAGGTTGACCCGCAGTGCAATTGTGTATTGAGGTATAATCAACAATAAGAAGGTAGGGTTAGCGAGATGCTGTCAAATAAAACACTGTTTAAGGCAACCCTACCTTCTTATTACTCTTGATCTGTCACTACCTAAACAACTACCTTAATTAGGTATAATCATCTTTAAGAGGAAATTTTTTTGATTTTATTGCTTTTTGGGAAAGATTATGAATATTTTGTGTATTTCAAAATTTAATAATCAAAAGATTCTTTTAAATTATTTGAGAATGTTTAATTGGTTTTTTTTTTATTACTTATCATCTTGCCTGAATTCAAAACATAGTTTTATGACGATATAAAGAATTTCTTTAATTCCAATTATTTTTAACAGTTTCTGTCATTTTAATTCTTCTCGCCAGTTTCTATCATTCTAGTTATTTCCAGTTGTTTGTTCCGTTTCAGAAATTCGGAGGAAAAAGACGAATCAACGGTGCCTTTGAAAAGTCAACCAGAAACAAACGGAGTTATGAACCCGCAAATGTGATATGACGAAAGATAATTTATACAACATAATGTACCACTTTTAATTCCAGATTTGAGAAATAAGATTAAGGAAATAATCTAGATTTCTAGATAATTATTATTTCTACTTACTATTTAAATACTATATCAGACGTTCTTAAATTCTCTGCATATATGCGTGAAGAATTATCTAAATAATATAAGATATATTCTTATTTCGCTGAAGTCTGGAGAATAATTGTTTAAGAACAAAATTATGTTCACTTAATTGAATTTAATTTGTTTCTTTTATTATAGTCTATGAAAAACAAACTTAGTCAAGTGAAAAACATTTTTGTTAGTGAGTTCCTAATCAAAAAGTCTCTATCCACTTATAATATTAGTCCAGGAGATAAAGTGCAAAAAAAGTGTCTGACTAGCATCAAGCTAGGATTTTGTGTATAAGTAAATCTTTATAATTTATAAGATATGTGGTCGGCTAAGTTCGTCTGTGGGACATAGCTTGGCAATAGGCATTTGAAAAAAGCAAATAGGTGGAGNTTTTTTTTTATTACTTATCATCTTGCCTGAATTCAAAACATAGTTTTATGACGATATAAAGAATTTCTTTAATTCCAATTATTTTTAACAGTTTCTGTCATTTTAATTCTTCTCGCCAGTTTCTATCATTCTAGTTATTTCCAGTTGTTTGTTCCGTTTCAGAAATTCGGAGGAAAAAGACGAATCAACGGTGCCTTTGAAAAGTCAACCAGAAACAAACGGAGTTATGAACCCGCAAATGTGATATGACGAAAGATAATTTATACAACATAATGTACCACTTTTAATTCCAGAATTGAGAAATAAGATTAAGGAAATAATCTAGATTTCTAGATAATTATTATTTCTACTTACTATTTAAATACTATATCAGACGTTCTTAAATTCTCTGCATATATGCGTGAAGAATTATCTAAATAATATAAGATATATTCTTATTTCGCTGAAGTCTGGAGAATAATTGTTTAAGAACAAAATTATGTTCACTTAATTGAATTTAATTTGTTTCTTTTATTATAGTCTATGAAAAACAAACTTAGTCAAGTGAAAAACATTTTTGTTAGTGAGTTCCTAATCAAAAAGTCTCTATCCACTTATAATATTAGTCCAGGAGATAAAGTGCAAAAAAAGTGTCTGACTAGCATCAAGCTAGGATTTTGTGTATAAGTAAATCTTTATAATTTATAAGATATGTGGTCGGCTAAGTTCGTCTGTGGGACATAGCTTGGCAATAGGCATTTGAAAAAAGCAAATAGGTGGAGAATGGCTATGTCCCACCCTTTTTTTTGGAAAAAGGGTTTTCATGATTCTGAAGTCGAAATTATTTATTAGATTAAAATCATGTTGATTTTAGTTTTTCACTTAACTATGATTTGAGACTGACTAACCTATTATGTGACAAGCTATCATCAACTTCATTTTGGTCTACTAATTTCGACCTCAGGATTCAGGATCATGAAAATCACATCGTCCGCCAAAATAACCGCTCTCCACCGTTTTTTTTTTTTTTTAAATGCCTGTTGCCTCTATGTCCCACAAACGTACTTAGCCGACAACATATTCTTAAAAGGCAATAAAAGATTTACTTATACCTTCACAAAATTCAAGCTTGATAATAGTCATACACTTTTTTGCACGCTATCTCCTGGACTATAGATTTAGTTTAGGTCATCTCCAGTGCCAAAGTAGCATTTCTAAATAGTCTATTGAATCTTATTTAAGCGAGTTGCTTAGATACGGGTTTTTTTTGACAAAATCTATTTTTTTTTAACAACTGTTTTCACCCTGATTAAGACCTGCTAAAGAGTTAAAGCGCTTTGTGGAAATAAAACTATTTGTATTTGTGAATTTCTTTGACACTTATACTTAAACTTAATCAACTCAATTGATCTATTGATTAAAAAATATAAAATGCAGAGTTTTATCAATTGTTTCAATAAAATAAATTTTTATTTAATGATACTGGTTTTAGCCAGGAAATAATGTTTTTATTTATAACATTTAATACCTTGAACTTATTATATAATAATATTTTGCTTCCGAGCTTATCGAATCGAAGGTAACGGAAGCTATGTGCGATCGTTCTGAAGAACGAAATTGTTTTAGGTCTCCAATTTCAAAACCTCCAAGACAGAAATCCGATTCAGACTTCAGAGAACATTTTTGGTTCCGTGTCTATGGTCTCTCGCTAATTTTTTTTGTTTTTTTTTGCGAGCTAACATATCTTAAAAACTAAACGCCCGATTAATGAAATTTGGATGGTAGATCATGAATGGCCGATTGTTGGTCCCATATAAGTTTAAACCTTTTGCGCATCTCTTCCACATGCACACAAACATTTATTTACAGCTTCATAAGTACTTACCTGATTTGCATGAAACTTTTATAGTTTATCGAAAGAAACCCGCAGATAGCCCCAGGTTAATTTGAACCGTCTGCGCTCTTTATCTTTTGCTAAACTGATACAAAATAATGATTACTACTACTGATACCCTGATAAAAAATATTATTTTGTTGCTGGTCTTCAAATAGATATAACTTATCTAAATAGATATAATAACGTATCTAAATTAATTTACTTAATTTTTTTTTTTTTTATAAGAATTAAATTAAACATGTTGCCGAGTGCCTAACGGCTTGATAATTTATAATTCAGGACAAATTAAATAAAATGTTGAGGTTTGAATTTTGAATTTATCCCCGTTAGTAGTTTATTGTCCAATAGAAATGGATCTATAAGAGACGCATGCGCCTTGTTTTGTTTTCAGTCAGCTGTTTTTAATGAAGGAAAATAGCGGCATACACCCTTCTCAGTTCTATAACCAGTTCCCTCCAGTATTGATCTATAGAGAACCCCTTTCTTTTAAAAAATATTCATAACGTTATACCGGCAAAATAAACCGACAACTAACAAAAAAAACTTTTTATTCAGCAGCATAAAAAAAAGTGTTTATAAAATGTAAAAAATGAGTGCATAGCCATTTAAAAAAAACGTACATATTGATTACTCTAAAAAAATATAAATTAATACAAAAAAAAATGAATTAGACAATAAATTTCTTTAAATAATAATAGCTTTAAAACTAAAATATGAGGTACATCGTACACCATACAATTTAATTTTGTATTGCAAAAAGTCAAGTATTTTTTTTTTAATAATTAATAAGATTTTTAACGTAACTGAACAAAATTTTAATTAATGAGAAATTTGAGAACACCGATCAATTTTAAAATTTAATTAAATATATTTTTATATATGGATAAAGAACAAAATTAAAAAACACATTAGGATTCATTTAAATAATTGGTAAAAGCGATGGTTTATTAGTTAAAAAACGGTTTCGATGATATTGTTTAGTGTATTAAGGTAAACAAAAAATCAACAGGATGCCAACTTTAAAGAAATTATGGTCCGATGCTGAACTATTAAGTATAGTTCATATTGGATTGTGCTTTACAGTATTATTTTCGGCTGATTTTACCTTGACTTACATGCAAGTAAGTGTATTTTATTATATTTAATTTATATTACTTTAAATAAAATTGATCCCTCATAATATATTTTTTTATGTAAAACCATTATAAAACCAAATCATATAAGATAGTTGTTTTATTAAGTTGATTTCTGAAGTCAAAAATGCAACTTTTCGGGAGAGCAAAAAACTGAGCAATTCTCTCTCTAAAAAAAATGTTAATACTTTAAGATTATAATACAATGCAATCCTCATCCTCTTCAAAGTATACTGTGTAGGAACAAGCTTAGATCATTATTCCTTCAACACATAGCTACTTATTATCAAAAGTTTGGGGAAAAAACACCTGACTTACCACAATGTTGACTGACAACTCCTTTGGATCAAAATTCGTAAAATTTAAGATGGTTTATGATTATTTGTAAGTTGATCAATTATAGTGTATTATCAACAGTAATAAGCTAGAATAACTGTGATTTAAATTCTATATTAAGTATATTTTGATGACCAACCAACCTAGTTTGATTATATTACAATAACATGAAGGTGTTGAATGACATACGTTCTTTCATACTCGAGGTATAGTTGCCCAAAAGTCTTTTACCGTTTTAATTTTTGTAATTAATTAATTTTAACCCTTCAGTGCTATGCTATATACACGTGTACAGTTCGTAAATAAATAATAACCGCCAAGTGTTAAATAATATTGACAGTAAAAGACAACATAAATAACATAGTATTTTTTATACTAAAATCAGATATCTCATCAGAGACTGTACCAAGGCGTTAAATTTACCTAAACCCTATATTCTTAAGCTCCACATACTTGTTACAAATTTAACCCTTGTGTATTTAAGCTCGATATTTCATTAATAAAACAGGCTATAATTACCTCCTTTATACCATTCTGTAGATAATTTTTCGCTGATTTCAAAAAGTGAATTAAAAAAATGGCATTTTTGGACTTAACGCCTTTTTGTGGTTATCTTAAAGACCGGTTTCGAAAATTTTACTTGAGTAAGTTNAAAAAAAAAAAAAAAAAAAAAAAAAAAAAAAAAAAAAAAAAAAAAAAAAAAAAAAAAAAAACATGTTGGGTGTTCACCATCCACGATCCAACATGTAGGATGTTAGGTTGGAGTTGGAGGGTGCTGTCGAGCCCAACGCCCAACCCAACAAATCAGTCCAACATGTGGCACCCATCCACGATTGAACATGTTGGGCGAGCCGTTCAAACCCAACATGTTGGATCGTCGATGGGGGGCTAGGTTTTTTTAATGAAGTAAAATATTAGTTAAATATGCATATAAGTACAGACCTGTTTTGACAGTTAAATATTTGTTAGTCTATTGTTAAAACACTTGTAATATTTAATGAAGATTGGTTTTGGAAACAGCAAAGCAGCAAATTTGTAATTAAAGCAATAGCAATATAAATACTAATAATTTGTTTTGACAGTAAAACATTAATTAGTTTACTGTGGCGCTGCCTCTTGCTAACTGCTCGGCCTGAGGTTTCCGCAGGTTCGAAAAAGGGTTGTTTCACGATTTCAATAACCCCTCTTATCACCTTGCTAGGATATCGGTTATCAGTTAACAGATGCGAGAGCCCGAATGTTCTCAAACTTTCGTTGTGATATGGCCGGTTTCATCAGAATGCTGAGCTATCGATGCTCACATTAGTACGATTCAACCTGAGAAAGCCTACTAAAGTTTTAGTACAGAATGATTTCATTGTTTGCTTATCACTTTAGTCATAAGCACACACATAATATTTTTTTAGCAAACTAACGTGTATAACAATGAGTTATTTATCAGACAATTTCTCGTTGAAATTACTTTTAACTGATATGTTATGATATAATACAATATCCTTCCTTGTTTTTAGAAATCAATTACTACGAGTATATTTGAAGATGATCCTTCATTTAGCGTTGACGGATACATAACGCTGGCAACTGTCTATGGTGTCTACGGGATTTGTTTATGGCTTGGACCTTCAATTTTATCTGCAACTGGACCGAAATTATGCCTTGTATTCGGCTCATTCTGCTATATGTAAGTATTAAACATTATTTTTAGATATAGATATATAGTTATTTTATTTTAAATTATTTATATCCAACACTTTCTATTGATCGTCAGCATTATGTTATTTCTTGATATCATTAACAAAACTAAACTATTTTTGCATCCCAATTTAACGGAAGTAACGGAGCTTTGTGATCATTTTGATGAACGAAGTTTTTTATGTCTCCGAATTCATGTCCTTAGTCAGAAATGTGTTTCAAACATTAGAACACATTTTTATGGTCTTTTGTCTGCCTGTTGGTCTTTAAATAAACTTTTTTTATTAACAACTCAATCTTAAAAAGTTTTTATTTCATTATGAAGAAATTTTGATGGTTTCTCGAAAGTAGCCCTCAGATGGTCTTATACTAAGTTAAAATATCGGTACACATTTAATACTAGAATAAAAATATAAGTGAACTTAAGTCACATCTGATTAGCCGAATTCCAAAAGCAGCTGTATCCAAAAAAATGAAAAAATAAGATATTGGTACCCCTGGATTTGTTTTTAAAGCTCTACAAGGTTCTGCAGTCAAACAGTTCCAAAAAAAATATAAACCCATTAAAATCTAGATTGAAATATGTGTGTGGTTACAAAAGCAGCTATATCCTTACTGTACTCGGATTCAAAAGCAGCTATATCCTTACTGTACTCGGATTCAAAAGCAGCTATATCCTTACTGTACTCGGATTCAAAATGATTATTCAAAAGGATTCAAATATTCTTAACTGATCCAAAAACAGCTATATCCTATGTACACATTATAGTTACTCTCAGTAAGGCTGCAAAATCATCTATATCCTTCTTTACACATTTCGATCTTCTTTTAAACAAAAAAAAATATGATAGAAGAGAAAAAAGTAAGCAACATATATTATAGTGGTTACACTGAATCAATAATAGTTTAAATAGTTAAAATAATAGTTTATAAATGCTTAATTTATTGGATATAACTGGTTTTGCTGCAGCACACCAATCCAACATGGCATTTTTTTTTATTAAAAAGAAAATAATAGCCTGAGATTATAGAGATTTTGTCCACTAAATGAATTATTAGTTATTGATTAAAAAAAAAAACAAAATAAACTGATAACACAATTTAGTGAACTACTAGATGTTTTTCGTGCTTTGCAAAAAAAATTTCAAGTGGATATAGCTGCTTTTGGAATTCAGCAACTCACGTCGAAACGAGTTAGTTTATAATCATTATAAAATTGTGGTGACTATATTGTTGTTACTTTTTATTAACCTTTCTAGTCATAATTATGAAGTGGTACCACAAAATCTCAGTCAAAACAACCAATGATTTTTTTAAATCTAACAAAGATGAAATCCGTTCATCATTGATTTTCCGAATTATTTAGATGTAAAAAGTGTGGACGATCATTCCATTCTTTAAGAACCTAATATTGTGCTTGCTAACTAATCAGGACGAAAAAGATACAGCTTAAAAATAATTATATTTTTTTTACTTTGCTAAGTAATAATTTATTTTCTTTTTCAAATATACTTAAGAATGAGGACTAATTAATAAATTTTTCAATAATTAAGTGGTTAAAATAAAAATTAAAAAAGCTATCTATTAGCTATAATTATTATATCTACTTACTATTAATTATATGACTACAGTGAATCTATTTAATATAAACTTTCTCGACATCTAAAATCAAATATTTTTTTAACAATATATTTGCTAATTAATATTTATATTTTTGTGTTACAGGTAAGCTAAATTTACTTTTGATGAATCTCTGAAGTCTAAGGAGTTAAAGGCATTAAGGTATTTAATAAAATATATTTATTCAGTCGACTTATGTTTGACTAATTTTTAATTTTCAATTATTTATATATATAAATTGACTGACTGACTGATCACTAATTCTCCTACTTCCCATTAACATAGACATTTGAAATTTGGTATTTAGATCGAGTGTACCATAAATAGAAAAGTGCGGCTATTTTGATTTCGATNGGGTAGGTTGGAGGTAGCTAGTTTATTTTTAGCTGAATTAGAATATATATGTATATATAGAGTGTGGCAAAAGTTCGGCAACGGCTAAGTATCTCCGTTAATATTTGAGATCCCAAGTTGCTGTTTTTTGCCATCTTCATCATGCAAAAAAACTTTTTTTTTTGTGGGTACCCATTTTCCCGCCAATTTGGTTGCCACAATATTGGATTTAACTTCAAAATTTTAAATTGGAACTCCTTTACTGTCATTTATATTTGGAAAGGCATTGAAAAAAGAAAACATTTGCTACAAAACAGTGCTTTTTATCTTTCGCCGTTTCAAAATGGCGGTCATTTGAAATTACAAAATTTACATTTTCAATGCTTGATTGCTGCTAAAATAAGGCTTTAAAAGAAAAAAAAAGTATGGGTAAAATTATCCTATTTTAAACTCAAAAATTCAAAATTGGTTTAAAAAAACATTTTTAATTACATTTTTGGTTGCGAAAGTATAATGAATTCGTGCGTTGCTATAGCAACCAAATAAAAATAAAAATTTAGAATAAATAACGTTGAACTTTTATTTTTTACCCTAAAATCTTTACTTTGGCTATTTTTAAACGTCAAAAATGTCAATTTTGTCAATAGCGAAAGATAAAAGGCTCTGGTTTGCAGTAAACGTTTTCTTTTTTCAAGGCCTTTCCAGATATGTATCACAGTATAGGAGGGGTTCCAATTTGAAAGTTGAATCCAATACGGTGGCAAACAAAATGGCGGAAAAATGGGTACCCACCAAAAAGTAGTGTTTTATGCATGATAAAGATTGCAGCAAACCGAAGTTTGATATCACAAATATTAACGGAGATAATTAGCCGTTGCCGAACTTTGTCCTTAACCTGTATATTTTTACGTATTTGTACCAAAAACGACAACCCATCGATAAAATCAATGCCAAAAAAGTAGAAAAAATAATCGTTAGTTCACAATTACATGTGCACATAGTCGATTATAACTATAGAAGAAATTCTGAGTTTCCAAAGTAAAGTATATTAGGTATATGCATATGTTATCATATTTATAGAAATATAATGTCACAAGCAATAAAAAATGGTGTAATCTTGTTTGAAATTAACTGTCTCCATTTTTTTACTGGCAATGAGATAAAACTAACAATGCATAATTGACGATGCTAATCTTAATTATAGTCTTTGTCTTGGGTATATTGAGAGTAAAAAAAAAATCAACAAAACAACTGATAATTCTACCCAAACTAGAAGTAATTTAATAAAAAAGTGTAAACACTAAAATTATAACTACACGTTGTTTTACAATTGAGTGTAATAAAAATAATATTGTATTTTTATATTCAACTAAATTATTTGTATGAAGATATTAAAATAATTTAATCATTTTACATGTAGACTTAATATACTTACAAAACTGAATATTACGTTTTAAAACAGCGACACATTATAAACAGACGAAAACAGCGACGGACTTAATCTTTTAAAATATAGAAAACATTTTTACCTACATCTTACGTTCTAACGTAACTACTTTAATAAAACTTCATATATGTACATCATCTAAAACTCAATCGACACAGGCATGTAAAATTTCAACCCAAGTTGAAAGTTTTGCATTTTGTGTACTGCATCAAGTGTACAGTAGTTTTTGTGTAGCGAATGATTAAGTGATACATATTATAATAAATACCTGTGGTGTCGCGGGACACCCGGTAAGAACGAAGTTCCTTTCATGTTTCATTAAATATTAAATATAAATTATAAAATCACACTACTAAATACGTATACGTTGCTACTACTTACACATGGTGGAGTTAGAAATAGAGGCAAAATTTAAAAAAAAAAAATAATAATAATAATAATTTGTATCAATAAAGCAAGCGTCTTACAATAATTATGTATCAAATATTGAGAAAAAAGTTAATAATGATGAGTTTATAGTTAAAGAGTATGTTTTTAGTTGGTGGGAAATAGGACTGTTTTATACCTACCCGTCCTACTAATTAAAATTTTTATAAAATATCTCTCTTTTCTACTCAAAAACGTCTGCTTGTATCAGGTTGAAATTTTACATGCCTTTTTCCATTGCACTATAGACGATGTGTAAGAAGTTATATTAAAATCGTTAAGTTAGAACGTAAGATATCGGTTAAATCGTTGTTTTCTTTATTTTAGACGTGGTCCGCTTTTATTCAATTTAGCGATCTTTATCACTTCATAGCCGTGTCGGTGTTTGTTTCAATAAAAAAATGTATGTGTAAAAGTTGTATGTCTCATTAAATAGATGAAGTTAAAATTTTTTCCCATCCTAAAACTCCAATTTTAAATTTGAAGCTTACGTTTAGGCGAGCGTTGCACGTAAACGCTTGGGCGGATAACGTTTTCCAACGAACTCAGCCTGGGCATAAGTAAAACGAAGATGTGTACCAAATTTTAACGAACTCGGTCACCTTTTGCTCAAGTTATCGTGATCGGTAGATTTCGTGACGGTAATTATATGACGGTGATTTTGGTCGTTTTTTCGGATACACTGCAGGACTCCAGAACGTGCCATAAGGATCTTCTTTCCAATAGTTGAAATGAAATGGCCGGGACATGCGGTAAGTTAATGAATGTTGGAAAAACCCTTCTCTCCTCACTACACGGCTCTCAATTTCGATCATCTAATATTTATTGCATTACGCTCGCGCTCGCTTCAATGATAGAACCACGCAATGCCTAGTGTATTATAAAAAAAAAATATATATAAATTCAACAATTAGGTTGTAAGACATTGTATGTTTCGATAATAAAAAGAAAAGTGGAAGGCACAACGCCTTTATAAACTACAAGAGCACATCTGAAGGGTCTGCCTGTCACGAAAAGAGCGACAATCGTGCATTATGAATCGGACTAGTTGCGTTTTATTAATCATCGCAGTTTTTAGTCTTATATGGTGCATTCCAATTCTAAATTATGTTTTCCATGTAGTTTGGCTAAACAATCGCGCAATTACTACTCGCAAGTGCCCGCCAAGTCATAGTCATAGAACCAGTGTGAGAGGGAGGATTTGTGAAACCGACTCGATAAGAGTTTCTGAAAACTCTGTGTGCGAGAAAAAAAGCCGACACGATAAATGTTTCGTTCAAACAGCTTTGTATGTAAACTATTACCCTAGAATCTCCTGTACCGATCATCTTCACTATATTTATTTTGTATTATTTCATTATCTTATTCTTCACTCACGTTGTTCGTTTTAAAAGAACATGTTTGTTCCTCATCAAACTTGCTTGACATTTCGCAGTCTTCCGGTGTCGAGTATTGATAAAGCATATTTCTCTAACCATTCTTCGACTAATAATCTGTTTTAGACTACACCCATTGTCATTTCTGACGGAGAAGCTGTCGATAACATTCCCAGCTTTGGTTCTAGCTGGTATTGGTGGCTCCCTTCTCTGGGTAGCTCATGGTAACTACATGATCAGGATGTCTTCAGAAAGAACCATGCCTAGGAATATTGGTGTTTTTTGGGCCCTTTATTCTGCAGCGTAAGTATAATCTATTTTTAACTTCTGTACGTTTTAATTTAAAAAAAAATACTCCAAAACAATAATTAGACTGATGATTTTTACTAAAACACATCATATAGAAGGAAAGAAAATGATACGCAACAGTCGAAATTCTATGATAAACTGCTAAGATGTTTTAAGTATTAGTATCAAAAATCTGCAACATTAACCCTTGAAATACATGAATACAAAGAAATGGTCTCTTAACGTTCGAGTAAAATTATACTTTTTTTATCAAAGCAGTTTTCGGCTTAAAGTCATCATCANATTCTATGATAAACTGCTAAGATGTTTTAAGTATTAGTATCAAAAATCTGCAACATTAACCCTTGAAATACATGAATACAAAGAAATGGTCTCTTAACGTTCGAGTAAAATTATACTTTTTTTATCAAAGCAGTTTTCGGCTTAAAGTCATCATCAGTCCCGATTATTTATCAAAGCAGTTTTCGGCTTAAAGTCATCATCAGTCCCGATTATGGAAGAATTAGAGGTACATTATAAATGAATATGGTTAGTGAGTCATATGTTGGAGACCATGTCAGACTCAAAGAAAGACCTCATAGTCCATAGTCTTACATTGGTATCCAACATCATAATATAATAACCCCTTCATTTTGTTTTATAATGTAACTCCATATAATGGAGTTGACTGATGATGGCTTTATAAAAGCCAAAAGCTACTTTGACAAATAAACATAAAGGATAATTTTATGCGGAGAGACATTTTTTTTTTATCTATTATGATGGCCTCAATCAACGCTCTAATTATAATAATAATAATTTGTATCAATAAAGCAAGCGTCTTACAATAATTATGTATCAAATATTGAGAAAAAAGTTAATCATGATGAGTTTATAGTTAAAGAGTATGTTTTTAGTTGGTGGGAAATAGGACTGTTTTATACCTACCCGTCCTACTAATTAAAATTTTTATAAAATATCTCTCTTTTCTACTCAAAAACGTCTGCTTGTATCAGGTTGAAATTTTACATGCCTTTTTCCATTGCACTATAGACGATGTGTAAGAAGTTATATTAAAATCGTTAAGTTAGAACGTAAGATATCGGTTAAATCGTTGTTTTCTTTATTTTAGACGTGGTCCGCTTTTATTCAATTTAGCGATCTTTATCACTTCATAGCCGTGTCGGTGTTTGTTTCAATAAAAAAATGTATGTGTAAAAGTTGTATGTCTCATTAAATAGATGAAGTTAAAATTTTTTCCCATCCTAAAACTCCAATTTTAAATTTGAAGCTTACGTTTAGGCGAGCGTTGCACGTAAACGCTTGGGCGGATAACGTTTTCCAACGAACTCAGCCTGGGCATAAGTAAAACGAAGATGTGTACCAAATTTTAACGAACTCGGTCACCTTTTGCTCAAGTTATCGTGATCGGTAGATTTCGTGACGGTAATTATATGACGGTGATTTTGGTCGTTTTTTCGGATACACTGCAGGACTCCAGAACGTGCCATAAGGATCTTCTTTCCAATAGTTGAAATGAAATGGCCGGGACATGCGGTAAGTTAATGAATGTTGGAAAAACCCTTCTCTCCTCACTACACGGCTCTCAATTTCGATCATCTAATATTTATTGCATTACGCTCGCGCTCGCTTCAATGATAGAACCACGCAATGCCTAGTGTATTATAAAAAAAAAATATATATAAATTCAACAATTAGGTTGTAAGACATTGTATGTTTCGATAATAAAAAGAAAAGTGGAAGGCACAACGCCTTTATAAACTACAAGAGCACATCTGAAGGGTCTGCCTGTCACGAAAAGAGCGACAATCGTGCACTATGAATCGGACTAGTTGCGTTTTATTAATCATCGCAGTTTTTAGTCTTATATGGTGCATTCCAATTCTAAATTATGTTTTCCATGTAGTTTGGCTAAACAATCGCGCAATTACTACTCGCAAGTGCCCGCCAAGTCATAGTCATAGAACCAGTGTGAGAGGGAGGATTTGTGANAGATTTGTATAAATAACATACATTCGTTGACTTTTATATATATATGGCCGCCATCTTGAATTAAAATGCCCGATTGGTAATCTATTTATCAAAAATTACTAATTTCATAAAAGGAAGCTAACTTCTAAATTTCAAGGTTCTAGTACAATGTGTTCCTGAGATATCGTCTTGTCGAATTTTGAATATAAATGGCCGCCATCTTGAACCAAGATGGCGGATTTTTAAAATATTTCTTAGCGAGCACCTAGGAGGTAAGAAGAACACACCTACAAAATTTCATGGTCCTACGTCGAGTGGCTTCAGAGATATCGTGATGTGTCAGTGAGTCAGTCAGTCAGTCAGTGAGTTTGGATTTTATAATATAGATTGAAAATTAACAATATTTAAAAAATAAACTTTTTTTTGTCTATCATGTTAGTTCATTAGAGAGCCATACATCATTATTTCAGTCACGAAAATTGATTTTATTTCTTAATTGTATAAAATAAAAACGTTTCTTATAAAATCGTGATTAGAAATATTAACGCCAAAGAGAAAAATACTTATTCTTAGTTGCAAGGCGCTCTTCCCATGTGTTTTTGGATGAAAGGAGTATTAGCTTATATTATTAGACTACTTTGAACAATTTCTTTGACTATATGTGTAATTTGAACTCCAATTTGCTAATTTTACATCGAGCATTAAATCTGACAAAAAAAATTGGTCAAGCAATAGAACAACTAAAAGCTCTAGAGCTTTAGCTTTTTATTAAATATAGGATATAGGTACATAGATATTGGTAATCCTAACCTTTTTAAATGTATAAAAGCTGCTAGGATGAATCTCCTATGAATTATTTAATATGTTCGTTACAGAATGATTCC
This sequence comes from Gerris buenoi, assembly GCA_001010745.2. Classification (NCBI taxonomy): domain Eukaryota; kingdom Metazoa; phylum Arthropoda; class Insecta; order Hemiptera; family Gerridae; genus Gerris; species Gerris buenoi. Next base: position 987,059 of record KZ651213.1, read on the forward strand.
TGGTAATATTTACGCAGCTTTCAACTTACATGGGAAGTACAGAATAGATCGTTCAACTAGGCAAACACTTCTAATGACCCTTGGAGCTGTTGCTTCAATAGCTACACTCCTCTTTGTGTTTCTAAGACCAGCACCAGGTGCCGAAGTTGCACGAGAAGACAAACCTTCTGGTCCGATCTCAGCGCTCAAAACAACTTGGAGAATATTCTGGTCAAAAAGCATGATCATACTTCTATTCACGTTTATTTACACAGGTATAGTGTGATTCCGTTATCATTTTTATCATATTATAGATAATCTTTTTAAATTTAATGACTGAAGAAGTTACAACTTAACTTTTGAAGTTTGCAGGATTCCAGCAAGCGTTTGGAAGCGGCGTTTACGGACCTTGCATTGGGTTTACCAAGCAGTTCGGTACACAAAGCAAACAGCTAATTCCTATATCTGGTCTGTGCTACGGCCTTGGAGAGATAATAGGTAAATATACATACAATATATTCTTTTGTATTCTTATTAAAATCATTTCTTTTGCAGGAAAAACTTAAACGCACCCCACAACAATATAGAAGTTGTAAGGTCAACTTGTTTTTCAAGGAGTCGTGTATTTATAAAATAATTCAAGATGGGATTGAAGTCAATACAAAGATTATTACATCAAGTTAAATTACTTAAAATGAAGAAGTAACTTCCTTCGATAAGATCCAGCTATATCTAAAGAATTCTGGCGTGCTCTTGGCTAAAAGCCGTCTTCGACAAACGAATATTAAATTGTAAGAGTGACTCTAGAAGTCTAAAGAAGATTACTTTGGTAGGAAAAGTAAAATATTAATGGTTTAATAATAATTGGGAAATTTCTCTGTTCTCTTGTTAGGTGTCAGGTTACTTTGTAGTAAAGAAGAAAAAAGACCAGTCATGCCCCCATGACTTAATGAGCGAATTTTCAAAAAAATCTGCGTAATATTGGCTTATGATAATATAGGAAAAGGTTTAGGGTGAAAAATTAAAGATAGTATATACCCTTAAGATGCAGTTCGTTGGAAAGATTTTTAAGAGGACAGTCATTGTTGTTTGAAAATTGGAAAAAAACTCGTTTTATGCTATTTGTGATCCTAAATTGTCACAATTTGACCCCTAAATTGAATCCAAAAATTCTGGCCAACGAACTCGTCCTTTCTTTTGATATTATGGACATTTTAAAATATGTTTGGAAGTGCATCCTAGGGTGATATCGTCTGGAGTGCCACACATATATAATAAAAAGTGTTAAATTTCAGTAGTCGATTAAGAATGGTCTAAAACGGATTTCCATGGAAACATTTTTCAAACATTCTCATTACAAAAATTTTGAAGCCATTGCAATAGCTTAAGTTTCTTCGAAAATTCGCTAAAATAAGTAGAACAATTTCGAGGACTGGATTCTCAGATTAGGCGAAAGAATCATAGAGGAAGAGCAATCAAGTCTAGTAGCCTATCTTTGGCGTTGTAATTTTTTTCGCTCGATATCACTTATATAATCGATTTAGTGTCCCGACGAAGCGCCTAGAAATGATTTGCTATTACTAAGCCAAGGCAACCACATTTATTTCAATACAATTAAATGTTTGTTTTGATTTGTTGGTCTTTAAATAGATATAATAACTTATCTAAATAGATATCTAAATTAATTAACTTAATTTTCACTTTTTTCTAAATACAAAGTTAAGCTTGTTACCACTACCTGATGGCTCGTAGTTATATAAAAAGTAACTTCATATATTTTATATCAAACTTTATTTTTTCACTCACTTGAAGATTTCTTGAGCTTATTTTGACTCTTAACAGTTCTATATATGCTTCTACTGGTAATGGAGTATATTCTAGGTCTAGGACATGGCCGCTACACCGGTTTGTTTATTTCAAATGCCTATTGCAAAGCCATGTCCCACAGACGAACTTGGCCCACCACATATTCTTAAAAATTTACTTATACATAAAATTCTAGCTTGATGTTAGTCAGACACTTTTTTGCACGCTATCTCCTGGACTATAAGTATAGGTAGTTGCTTCTTCAATATATTACTCTAAAATTGTTGTAACAGATTATTGTTGTCAGTTGTCAAGTCTTTTCGCACTCACAAACTTTTATAATTATAGTTTATTTTTTAATTATATCCAATACGGTTGTGGGTTGTGGTTTTATATTAGGGTTTATTTTAGTTCAACATAGATCACAACCAGAATAAGTTATGATGTATGTAGCTCAAATAATCTATATATTTAGCTAATTATATTTTGATTAGAGAGTAAGCTGAAAATTGAATCGAGGACAAACAATTGGCATCTCTTTTTATAATAAACATTTGAAAAATAAATGCAAAATTGGTTTTATTTTGCCATGATTTTGCTCTTTTCAGGAGGTCTACTTCAGATTATAAGTAGTCGGGCTCTAAGTGAATTTAAATATTTACCTGGAGCTGCTATAATAACTGGGTTCTCAGTTCAAACAGTAGGCTTTGCTCTCATCAGCGTTTCTATACCTGATAATGCAGTGTTTGGAGAAACTACTGACTCAGCTATAATATCTTCGAGGTAAGCAATAATATTTTAAATAATTTAATTGTTTTTTCATTGTATGAAGTTAGAAGAATAATGAATACCATTTTTATTAGTTTTTTAAATAGCCACTTTTTTCGCCATGTTTTTCTTTAATGACACGCTTACTAGAAATTAATCCTAATTCAGATTTAACTTTTCTAGGGGAAATTGAAAAGAATTTGCATGAAAAGCTGGTATTTTGTGGTAGTGTGATACCTATAGTTGCGTTTAAAGCACATTCTTAAAGAATAGGCACTTTGTTTAATTAATGATACGCTGCAAACATTTCCAATTACAAAATAACAATTTATTGCTGCAGCAAAATAAAATTTAAATATCAGTAAAAATGATAACCCATCCAATTCCAGATTTTACTTTTGTAAGAAAAAACAGCGAACAGTATTTGCATGGAAATCTCTTATGAAGGATGAAAAAGTTACATAAAGATAGAGATGTTATAATATAACGATGAAGGAAGAAGGCGTCCATCAAGTATCTTTAAATAAACAAATAATTTTGGTAACTAAAATTTAAAACTTAAGGCCCCCATACACGGTCAAACATTTTGACCGTGTATGGGGCTGTTTGCGCAAACATGATGTTTGACGTGTTTGGCCGAAATTTGCCCAACATCAGGTTTGCGCAAAATGTTTAGTCGTGTATGGGGCCTATAGATTTCAATATCAATCTGTTAAATGTCTAATTCATAACATCTGTTTCAGTTCTAGTGTCCCTATTGTATTGCTTTGCGCAATAATGCTAGGATTTGGTGACAGCGTCTTAAACACTCAGATATATCCACTGTTGGCAATGCTTCAGCCAGAATGCAGCGCACAAACATGCGCTCTTTACAAATTTACCAAGGTAATCACAATCACTTCAATTAAAAACATCTTATCTCTTAAAATACAATTTGGTTTAATAAGGTTCACAGGGGATTTTTACATCAGAGCGGGTAAACAGAGCCTGAAACCAAGGTTTAAACAACGACGGTAGCGGTTCGAATCCGAGAGAAATGAGAGATTTTGCACATCGAGCAGACGTGTAAAATTTGTCAATCCTCTGTCCTGTAAAAACCAGGCCCGATTTACCAATGGGCAGACTGGACAATTGCCCAGGGCGGCAATTTCTAGGGGGCGGAAAATTTTTGGATAAATGTTTTTACAAAAACCGGGAACTATACAACTAACTTGCGTAGGCCACGCATTTTTCCCAAGTTGTTACCGAGTTTGCTTAGAAAGAATAAAGAAAAAGGTCCATATTGTTGTGTTAACTTAAAGCTTTCAAGAAAAGTATAGAGATGATAAGGTACATTAACAGACTATTAATTCACTTACTGTAATTCATTTCATAAAAAATTTGACTATTTCCTTAATTTCAAAATCTTAATATTTATTTCATACACGAACTTTGGACAAATCCAACGGGTAATATTTTTAATTTTCATATATAAGTACCTATTTCGAGTATTTTCTCTTTGATAATATAACTTATGACTATTTTAATCTATGTGTTAATTTTTTTAAAACATATTAATTTTACACTTTAAAATGTAGTCATGCAAACTGGTACCTTTATACAATTATGTTCTTGTATGTTTGCAGTTTGCACTAAAAATTAGTTATAAAAATTAATATTATTTAAAAAATAAATATAGGCCTACTAATTTGTTAATATCTAATACGTCATTTTCAAACAACAGTCTATGGTATCAACCTACATAGTTAACCCTAAAATACTATTCAGTAATCACAAATATCTCAGTCCTTTTAAGAGGGGGGGGGGGGCGGCTATACAAGGTTTTGCCCAGGGCGCATCTTACCCTAAATCGGGGCCTGGTAAAAACCCAACTTTTTAGATGATTAAGGCATCGGTAAAAGAAATACCATACCAAGAATAAATCAAGTTTAGAATCTATCTGTCTTATTACAAAATGATTATTTGTAATGGAGCTAAGTTGTTTTTCATTCTATATTTATTCTAAAGTCATTCTATTTAAATGCCTTGCATAATATTTTGAATTTCTACAATAAAATTTTTTAGCAGTATTGAATCTTTACACTGTACAGAACAAAGCTGGTTTTCAATTTTCAATCAATAATGGTGATTTTCAGTGTTGGATAATAGCTGAAGTAGTAAGTTCAAATGTACTAGTACAAGAAGGGTTAAACGGACCACTTGTTCCTACCAGTTATGCCTTATTGAGGCCCTTTTTTACAAGCCACGCTGGTTCCCTTTTAGTGCCGGAAGGAGTAGTGGAACTGTGAAAGAGAATCAGTTAGAGCAAAAGTTGCTAAAAGGGTTATCCAATTGTGGTTAAAAGCCAACTTTTTACAATCTTTATTTTTTTTTTTTTTCTCGAGTTGTTTTTTCTTTCTATGGATCCTTTTAAAGAAAAAATCCTCATCAAATATTGTATCAGATCGGTCATCATTATGAAGAAAGGATTAGGCAATTTACATAATAATCGCTTGGATCATGGGTGAGGAAAAATCTCACAATTTTTGACTCAAACCTATAGATTATTTTCGGTTTCGGTGTTTTAATTATCCAAGCAAGAGACTTAAACCACTCTGCTACACTTATCCTCTTTACAATTGCGATAGCTTTAATAAAATCGTGTTTTTTTTCATTTTTTTAGAGTATGGCAATGGTGTTTTTCTTCGTATGCAGTACGCAGGTAGGGCTCCACATCCAACTTATAGTTCTATGTGTGAGTGGTCTTCTGGGAGCTATCTGTTTCATAGTGGTAGAGCGGTGGTCTAGAGTTAATACTGGATTATATATATATAATTAAATGTAATTACAACCATGTATATATTTTTATAAACATTTTATTTTTAATACATATATAATTGTTTTTGTTTTTTAAAGAAAACCTTAAAATTTCTTTTAAACTCTACTATAAATAAAATTTGCGACTTCAGTTCTACTGTAAATGTGATATTTGTAATGCACACTTCAATTATGACATTACCTAATGCATAAAGTACACTTAACCTCCTGCGAGCACCTACTTCCCTGGTACCAGTGGAACTCTTTTCGGCTCTGCGAAGCGAGGTAGGGGAGGCCCCTACAACTGGAGACTGGATTGCAGAAATCCTATAGCTTTCTAACTCTCTGTTACACTTCTCTGAGTTTTTAAGTAACATAACGCTTTTTGAGTTATGTCCCATAGCCTAAACATGAAATGTCAAAACTAAATGACTAGACATCGAATCTTTCATGTGGAAAAAGTTTAGAGAATAGAAAACATTCTTGGCTAATGACCAATTGCATCCTGCTGTTCTCAAGAATGGTTCTTGAATGGGATTCTAGGGAAGGTACTTCTTTACTTAAGCACCTCCTATATCCCTTTTTCTCAATTGTTATTTAGACAAAGGAACGTAAAGTAGTTTACAGTTTACATACTCCTTAGTCTAAATTACTATTGACAAAGGGCCATTTAGTTCAATCTACCTTGGGACTAAGGAATGTCACATTTATATATATAAATATAATAATATTCCTTAATCTGACGAACTATTAAAACAAAGAAATATTAAATACACGCTAAGAGAACTTTAGAACAATGTCCTGCATATTTTTGTATATAACAATTATTTTTACACATGATAAGACTCAATATAAAATAGCGTAATCAAACTTCGCCCAGGAGTATAAATGTCTTGGGGAGAGTAATACACAATCTATGAGACTTTGGTAGGGCAGATTGTTTAAAACCAAGGGGAGGCTAAAGTCCGTATGAAATTTAGAAATTTACGAATGAAGCATATACATACAAAAAAAAACAAACTATATAACGAAAACAACTAGTAACAACTCTAACTCTAACTATACTCATACTCGTAATAACAACTATATTATAGCTGGTTTTAGATTAGGCTAACACTAAACTGAAACAAGTCCCCGATACTTTTCAATCCCACATTGTCCAAGAGTCATTTGTTAGATACAATCCAAACACTGTAATCTGTAATAAAAGTTACAATTGCATTGAAATTAACTAAATTTGAGCGTCATAATGTGATTCAATATGTGCGTTCAAATATGTGGTTAATTTCGTTTCAATTTACACTCTTAAAATACAGTCTAAATATTCGATATTCGCCATTGGTTATTGAGATGAATACCTACTGCTAGAAACTATAAACCAGGGGTATCCAACTCCAGTATTCTAGAGGTGTAAGACCACTAGCGCTGGTCGAACTGTTTGGAGGTTATAATTGTAAACTACTTATGATCTTTTGACTTTCCTCAAATTCTAAGATATAAACAAATAATGGTTGTCAGACATTTTCACTATTATGTAAATACAGAAAAAAATGAGCCTCGGTGGCTGTAAGAGATACGCAATTGCTTCGAGTGCAAGAGATCTCGGGTTCGAATCCAGTAAACCGACAAATAATTTAAATCTTTGAGTTAAGAAGCTCAAAATCTTTTGAGCGGTGTAAAAGATTTAGTTTCAATTTTAACAGCCAAATACTCGACCAGTGGTAGTAATCTAACACAGGTAGATAAAGAGAAAAGAGGGGAGTTGGAAATCTTTCCGTTTAAGGATTCTATGATCGCTGCTATAAACTGAATAAAAAATGTTTTGACAACGTCTCTTAATTTTGAGTTTGACAATGTCATAACTCTCATTTATTTTTAGCAACTTCTATCCAACAATGTTATAATCTAAATTAAAAGTCGATAAATTAACAGCTACACTAGAAATCAAGGAGATCTAAAGTAAGTATAACGATGGTCAACGCTTTCTATTTACTTTTATAATGATATAAATTTGTGTTAACAATGTCTCGTTTACATTCAGCCATTGCCACTGCATCTCGCGCTGCTGTATTTACTCTTCAAAAAACGTCTGCGGCAGCATCCAGGGCAGTGGATGTTTACATTCAGCCACTGCCACTGCTCCTCTTAACTTCTGTGGCATTATCCAAGGCAGTGAGTGTTTACATTTAGCCACTCCCACTGCTCCTCGTACTGCTGTATTTACTTCTCATAATACTTCTGTGGAAGCATCCAAGGTAGTGAATGTTTACATTCAGCCACTGCCACTGCTCCTCTTACTGCTGTATTTACTCCTCAAAATACTTTTGTGGCAGAGTGGCAGTATCCAAGGCAATGGATGTTTACATTCAGCAACTGATCTCCCGCTGCTGGATTTACTCCTCAAAATGCATCTGTGGCAGCATCCAAGGCAGTGAATGTTTACATTCAGCCACTGCCACTGCTCCTTGCACTGCTGTATTTTTTTTATTTTTTATTTATTTTTTTTTCCGGGGGACGTTTTCTTTATTAAGAAAAAAGTCAGAAGCAATAAGACCTCATGAGTGGATCCAAGGTGCAAACCCGGTTTAATAGTCCAGCCTATAGTACCCTATCCTCTTAGCAAGCTGACAGACCCGCAGAAAGTGAGCACCTTGCTTAGGGGAAGTAACCTTAGTTCTTCAATTGGCAGGATGGCTAAGCCAAAGATTCTCCACCTCAGGTGTGTTAATGCAGGACAGCTGCTAATAAGATGAGAAGGGGTTTCATCCTCTTCCTCGCACAGCCTGCACACTGGGCTATCTGCTAGGCCAAGAAGATGTAGATGCCGTTTTAGCCTACAGTGTCCAGTAAGAAATCCTGTCAAAAGATGACAGGTTTGTTTTTTGAGCGAGAGCAGCGATCTAGTAAGATGCTGAGATGGTTCCCGGATCATAATTTTAGATTGCCGCATACCCGAAGCAGTGTTCCAGATTCTTTTCATATCTAGCCTCATGAAGGTCCTTATGGAATGTTTCACTCCACATCGTGGCACGCCAACAACTGGTTCTGGTGTAATTGGGGTCAAATTGGAACCCGTCTTAGCTAACTGGTCG
>KZ651213.1:996017-1018985 GCA_001010745.2 Gerris buenoi
GGGGGGGGGGGGGGGGGGGGGGGGGGGGGGGGGGGGGGGGGGGGTGACAAAAGACTGACCGCACCAGGTGACAGAAGTCCTGGCGACGCCACTGGCAAGGGGGGGACCTTGCCACTGCTCCTCGCCCTGCTGTATTCACTATTCACTCCTCAAAATACTTCTGTGGCATCAGGTAGGTAGTGAGAGTTTACATTCAGCTTCATTAACTTCCTATTCTACTTCAGGCAATGAAGGATGTCGAAACCGTTGCAGCTTCAGCGGCATGTTGCATTTCGTACTTTATGTTAAACATTTTCTATCGATACTTCATTTTTTTATATTGCCTAAATTAAATTGTTAAGAAATTATTTTGCTTTAAAATTTCAAATGGCAATATTTTCAAAATGGTAACTGATATCAAAACAAAATTCACTGGGAAAGGGAAAGTTAAATTTATTGAGGAAAATGGAAGAAGTGCTCTCGATTTAGTAGACCAGCGCAAACGAAACATTTTTCAATATTTTTCGATTTTTTTTTAATTATTAACTATCGCAGCAAAATGAGTGGTTAATGAGTTAAGGCTAGACTGTAGAAGAGCAGAGTTTAACCACTCCCTGCCTCTTGCATTGCCTGTCCTTTGACTTCCGCACGATAAGCCGCCAACGAGCAGCGCGAGTAACCTGTTTAGTTTATATACTCGCAAAGCACTGCTTTATTCTATGGCCTATCACCTTTTACCCTAGTACCTTTTAGGATGCTAATTCTATGCATCAAAGCGCACTGAGTCGCCAGACCCCCAAGTGTAGGTCAAACCAAAGATTACTGCCCTGCCCTGTCCTGCTTTTTGCCTCAATTCGCGTGGTCTCGTATATTTCTACGGTTCAAAAAAATGTCCTGCCCTTTGTCTCAAATCAAAAAGCTTGCTACGATCATGTCTTAAACACACGAAACGTATATTAAACACGAGGTGCAAAGTATCTACACCTTTTTCTTATGATTTCTGAACTGCTGATGTAAATGATAATACAAAGCTAGCATTAAAACGGTCGGCCCATTTGAGCCAGCTGACTTCGGAAATTCGGACCTTAAGCACAGTTTCTTCGAGCTTCGAGCAGATAAACATATTAGAAAACTAAATTATAGTTTAGTACATGATAAAAATAGTAACTTCCGGGACTATAATACCTATTACAAGCTTCGAGAAAATGTTGGCGCAACAAAATGAATTTACTCCAATTTCCTCTTAAAACTAATAGTTCAGCAATGGAGCAAATGACCACCATGCTGTCATAAATGTTATAACTTTTCTTTTTGGTTATATTTAAGACCATAGATCTGATTATGTATTTAGTCACGAAGAAGAAGAAAAAAGGAAAAATAAGAGCCAAAATAGAAAAATAATTACGTTAATTGGTTTTGATAATATTCTATATAATAATTATTTCTATAATATCTTTGTTTACTAGATTCTTATTTTATAGAAAGCAGTAACAAGTAATTTTTGAGGGTTGTAACTTTTATAATTTACTTACATAATTATAAAACAGCCAAAATTTATGCATTTTGATTATTAGTTGGCAATTATGATGTCGCTGAGAAGAATGTTGCTGGCTCCAGCCATAGAATATCGTAACTTTTTCTTGTACAGGAACTACACATCTGGATGCTACGTAGACCCAAAAGTTAAGAAAATGAAAAAGCGTCAAGACCATTATCAGGTAATAAGTTAAAGCTTATAACGAGCAAAATAAGATGCACTTTAAAAAAAATAAATAGATTAGGTATTCTATCCAAGTTAATAGGCTGCGTGTCATAAAAAAGCATGAGCAATACAAAAAGTGGGTCTGGTTCAAAAAAAAAAAAAAAAAATCGTCCAAAGTTTTTTAAATCTGGAAACCTTTTTCAAATTCAGTTCAAATACCTATACTATTTTTTTCTGCGTATATTCGATACGATTCAATTGCATCTTAATTTGATTTGTTCATGTTTAAAGTCGGACAAAAATTGTCAAATCTGGATTTTCCAAGTATGCTTTTTCCATAAGACTAGCTTTCATCTGAATACTTTAACTTGGTCACATAAGTTCGCAATAATCTAAATCGTAAGTGGGTATTAATTTACTTAGTTGCCCACCCTATATTTGTTTACCACTTATAAGGAATTCCTTTTTCTAAATAACTAAATAATGCAATAGATATTTAGTACACACAACTTTAGGACAAAGGAATATCACATTTATGTTTGTAAAAGCATCTTAAATTACACTTTTCTCCTCATTATTTTAATTTCAATTGGTCTTTAGGATATTAAACTGGTAGTTGTGTTTAATTAATACCCAATAATAGACCAATTGAATTAAAAAAAAATAAATAAATGTATTAGTGGTTATATCACTCAGTCTAATTAACTATTATGACTTATGACAAGAGAATATATGTATACACATTAAAGTAATTAGAGGTAGATAACCAAATAAACAAGTGTTCATCAGGGAATATAATGCAGTTATACATTTCAAGTGTGAATCAATAAGTTAACCATGAACCATGAAGGATGAATTTAACCTACTCAATCAAAACACAAGTTTTTATTTGGAGTATTAGTTGCTTTAGATGTGCTATGTAGTTTTTTTTTCGTGATCTAGGTTCTCCTTCCTTATAGATCATGAAACATTTATGTTTTATTTTGTTGTAGAACGAAGCTATAAAATGTCCAGTCTGGCTTAGAGAAGGGCATCGAGATCGTATGCTTTATTCCGTGACATTCTTCTCAGCGTGTTTCGGCCTAGTATTTGCATTCGTTTTCTACTTATCTTCAATATACCCAAGACCACCACCAAAAGATGACGATGACGAGTAACGAGTAGACATGTAATTTAGCATAATTCAAATATTTTGTTTATATTCCGTAATTCCTTTTGGGACAAATATATATGTATTCATTTAAAAAAATGAACACTTAAATGAAAAATTAATTTTATTTAATTTATTTACTATAGGTAATGAAAAATTAATAAAATTTCGCCTTACTCAATATCTATACATCTATACATCCGCAGAACCACTTAAGAATTGGAAAACTTTGAAAGAAAAACTCCAATCTATTTTTTATAGTAGGTTTTTATAGCGTGTCACGTCGATTCAAAGGTATTGCTGCGAAGAAAATTCAGAATAAAGGTAGGTTCATAGCATGCGATTTTTACGCACGTTTGGGCTATATAGGTTATAGGTATAGATATTCTTTCCTTGTGCACTTCTGCAGTGTTCTTTCCTTGTGCACTTCTGCAATGTTCCTTCCTTGTGCACTTCTGCAGTGTTCCTTCCTTGTGCACTTCTGCAGTATTCTTTCCTTGTGCACTTCTGCAGTTCCTTCCTTGTGCACTTCTGCAGTGTTCCTTCCTTGTGCACTTCTGCAGTTCTTTCCTTGTGCACTTCTGCAGTATTCTTTCCTTGTGCACTTCTGCAGTGTTCTTTCCTTGTGCACTTCTGCAGTGTTCCTTCCTTGTGCACTTGTGCAGTGTTCCTTCCTTGTGCACTTGTGCAGTGTTCCTTCCTTGCGCACTTGTGCAGTGTTCCTTCCTTGTGCACTTGTGCAGTGTTTCTTCCTTGTGCACTTGTGCAGTGTTCCTTCCTTGTGCACTTGTGCAGTGTTCCTCCCTTGTGTACTTGTGCAATGTTCCGTTACAAACTAAGTCGAATTTATTAATAAAATAAAATACATAGTAACTTTAAACTTTCTAAAAGGAAGAAGGATGGTTATAAAATTAAGAGCAAGTGTATATTTATTAATATTTACAATGTAATATAAATAGATGACTCGAAAATTAAATTAAATATATTATACAACGGGAAAAAGGACGCGCAGGCTTCATTTAGCTTTACTTTGACGCGGGTAAATTACATAGATTGAAACTAACTTTTCTCGCGTCATATTATGACAGCCTATAGATTATTCTGAAGCGCGGATAAAACGCACGCTATGAATAGGCGAGAGTAGCGAACCTGCATGATTCTTCATATTTTACCAACTACTTGACATTTATCCGCATTATTACTTTTTTCCCAAATGCAAATAGGCTCGCTGGCCTTTTATTATATAATTATGAAATATTTTATTTTTATTGCTTTCTTTCATCCCTAAGCAGACTGGCGAGCGTTGTAAGCCTGCAAATGGGTTTTCAGTTTTCACATCTAACAAAAACTGAACCAACAAATACCTTAGATACATATTCTGATTACCTATTTATTTCTGTCATTCCCATTCAGTCAGGTTTTACAGCAAACCTGCAATAAATTTTTTAAATAAAGATATATTTATAAATAATATGATAAAATATATTAGCTGTCTAGATAACTGACGTAAAAATTGACCGATTTCAACGAAATTCGTCACATAGGTGCATCTGAGCTGAGCATTATAAATTTTAAGATGACCGCCAATATGGCGACAAAAAAAGAGTTTTTAAGTTAGTATGACAAGTTATAAATAATTTTAAAAATCTTGCAGAGTAGGTAATGATTATGTAACCATGATTACAAAATGTTTAATGTTTACAGACAATATGACCGAAATAAGATTGTTGAAAAATAAGTTCATGCTTATATATGTTGGCATGTTACGTATAATTTTATAGCTTTTATTGCAAAGGCGGCTCTAGAACCATAAACTTGGGGGGGGGTGCTAACATTACCGGAGGGTTTGGGGTATGGAATACCCCCCTCCCTCGCCAGGGAAGGGGGGGTCTGGGGGTCCTTCCCCGGGAAATTTAAAAAAATGTAACACCGAAAATTGCGTTATAAGGTATTTTGGATTCTAAAAATAATTGTTTATTATACCTGTTGTGTTAGAAAAAAAGCCTAATTCATAATGATAAATTAAAAACCTCCCCAAGAATTACATTGAGAATATCTTTAGTAAGCCAAAGCCTCCATATTAAAACTATAGATTACTTACACAAACTTTATATGTATACTAACAATGAATAGTATTTTATTGGTTTTAAACGGTGGAATCAGATTTATTTAAAGTTAAATCATTCAAAATTTAATAGAAATACAAAATTTAAAGTTTTGAACACCAGACGTTAACTGTCACAGAGCCAGTGGGGGATTTAGGGTGTCATCTAGGGGTTGGCAGAAAGGTGGAGGGAGTTCTCAGGATCCCCCCCCCGTCTGCAGTAAAATATCTTAACCGTAAGACATGGGTGTTGTTATAGCTGTTAATTATTGTAGGGTGCATATAGCGGGGGGTCCGGGGGTCCTCCCCCGGAAAAATTTGAAAATATGACCTCTCAAAACAGCGCTTAAATGCATTTCTAAGGTAAAATTTGATTTTAATTCTTAGTCACAAATGGGTCATTTGTGGCTCAATCATATGGTGTAGCATGTAGGCAAAAAAGTATGAACATGAACACAAGTACATTTAAAAAAAATAATAATACTATCTTAAAAGTATAGTTATTGGTAACACAATAAAAGTTGTGCACCTGATCATTCCCTTTGCCTAAAATACCTAAAAAAAAATCGTTCTCGAGAACGAAAATTTATCACAGTTTGTTACCTTCGGTAAGCTCGGAAGCAAAAGGGGGATTTTTAATATTTTCATTTAATATATCTACGAGCCGTTAAGCTCATGACAACGAACCTAATTTTATATTTATAAAAAAATAGTTCAATTAATTTAGATAAGTTATTTAGGAACGCAGCAGCGTTCCGCCCCGCCAAGTCAAAAAGTCAAAATTTCACAAAAGCTGCCAGTGTATATATATACTGTAGGTGACAAACTAGGGTTTTTGAGGGTCTGCAGCGTGAAATACGTACAAGCTACCTAAATAATTTTTTAATATCTTTGAAGGCCGTGTCCTGTAGATTAAAAAATAAAAAATAAATTGTCAAAATCGGCCAAGTAGAAGTAGAGAAAAATAGGTTTGAAAATGGTAGTTTTGATGACTTCTTCTTCTTCTTATTCTTCCTTCATATTATGTTGACGCGCCTACAGCCTAAACTACTGAACCGATTTTATTGCATGAGGGCTTTTTGGATTCGTCTAGAATCCTAGTGCATTCCTAGATCAAAAAAATTGAGATAGCTCATTCCTAAGCAAAACGCGGAGCGAGAAACCAAGCTAGCGAGCAGTCATTTTAACGTTGATCCACCTACAGTAAGGTGGGCTCTAAACAGTTTAGATTTAGAGAATCATTCATAGGAACCGTTAACCGTACAAAAAGTCATGAAATCTGACCAAAAACCACAAAACTTGTGTGGTAAAAAAAACACCCCGCCAAGTCTGGGGTCCAAAAAAGTTGTGAAATCAACTTTCTGTCCCGCCAAGTGATGTTGGCACTTTCTCCTGACCCATCACTAACAACATAAATACGTTTCAGCTTTTTCTCCTTGGCGGTGTGCCTGCAGTACTACCCAATGTTAACTGGTTGTATTCCAGGCATCCTATGCAAAGAAAGTAGTAGTTACATGGGGTCATTCCTTGAAAGCTTATAATAATTTGTATATTACTTATTTCTTTTTTATTTGCTTTTTGATAATGGGAAATATTTACAGCAATGATCATTGTGGCTTCGAGAAGAGCCTTTAACAACACTTTAAAAGGCTTTCCTCTCTAATATGTGCTTGCATATTGTTATTACTAGTTGTCTAGAACTAAGACTATGAGGTGAACAACTATCTTTCCACACAAACCTCATGTTGCAAATGTGAAGGGGAAACAAGAAATTGTATTGGTGTTTGAAGAATATAAAAAATTCCATTTTCAGGAAATGGCAAGGCACACCGGCAAGGAGAAGGAGCTGAAAAGTATTTATGTTGTTAGTGTTGGGCCAGGAGAAAGTGCCAACATCACTTGGCGGGACAGAAAGTTGATTTCACAACTTTTTTGGACCCCAGACTTGGCGGGGTGTTTTTTTTACCACACAAGTTTTGTGGTTTTTGGTCAGATTATATCTATTTGAAGACCATCGAATCAAAGCAAATACTTATTTTTATTGGAATAAATGCGGTTGATTCAGATTGGCAATAACAAACATTTTGCTAAAACTACGTTTCTATAAATTATTTTATAAAATAAATAATTATCAGAATATGTGGATTTCTTTAAACGAATCTATTATCGGCGTCTCTATTGAAAACTGGGACATTTTGGCGTCCTGAAAAGTGTTTTCGGGAGACAAGTCCAAAACTGGGACAACTCTGGGACGCCAGGCGTCGTCAGAAGTTAATTATTTTGGGGGGGAGGTATATTGAGGGGCGGGGTTCCTCCCCCGGAAAATTTTAAAAATGTAACCTCTCAAAACAGCACTTTGATGCATTTCTGATATGAAATTTGGTAGTCGTTGGCAAAAAAGTATAATCAAGGGGGGGGGGNGAAATTTGGTAGTCGTTGCCAAAAAAGTATGATCAAGGGGGGGGGGGCGGTCGCCACCACCGCCCCCCCCCTTTAATCCGCCACTGCACAAAGCATTTATTCAGGCCAACAAACTTATCCAAGCTATTAACCAAATAATAATTGTTGTGCCGTTGTGCCAAGTTGAAACAGTTTAATGGATTGGTAATTGTTTACTATAGTACCTTAAGATTTTTTCAATTATTTCTTTTCTGTTTTCAACCGATTTTAAGGAATAGGTTATTTTCGGGAACGCCGCGCCGTTTTCGGGGTGTTTATCATTTGTTTAAAATTGTTGAGGTTTGCAATTATTTTGCGTTGATTTTCCAATCCCCCCCCCCCTCCCCATTTAAAACATCCTAGATCTTGAACCCGACGAAACCAAGAAAATCCATGGAAAAAACCTTTCCACCCACACGCCGTTTACTGACAATGCCGAAAATGGCGTTTCCGTGGCGGGAAAAATACATCTTCCTAAAAATCGTTTTAAAACAAGAAAAGAATTGTAAAATTCACAAGGTACTAAAGTAATAATTTATCAGAGTGATTTTGATTACTATTGACTAGCTTTTAGAGAGCAAGAAATGTACAATTTGAGCAAACTAATAACTATATTATATACCAATATTTAATTTTAATTATACAAAATCTGAACCAAATGTATTTTTCTTGGCTTCATAGCAAATATTCTGACATCTTCGCTGGATATGGTTTCTTTTGAATGTGTAATTTGCTCTTTGCTGTAGCATTCAATTCAACATCATTCAACGTAACTCTAATGTCCCTACCACTGATAAAAGGAAAAATACTATTATAAAACTAATGTAAAAGTTTACCGATCAGTGATACAACAAAAGTATGGCTCATATTATGTATGTATTATGTATTATGTATTATCATGTAATTATTATTATGTAATTAATTATTATGTATGTAATTATGTATTAATTATTATGTATTATGTATTATGTATTATCATATTATGTATGTATTATGTATCAGTGATACAACAAAAGTATGGCTCATATTATGTATATAATATAGCCTTTCCTTTTAAAATTCTTGCGATTTTTCTTAGATGATAACATTTTTTGAACTCCTCACAATTATAGGGGGGCTTAGCCCCCCTCCCCCCAAGCCCATAACTTCGGCTGCCTATGCTTTTTGCAGTTTTTGTCCCGAAAAATGATTCCTGGTAACTTTATTAAAAACAAATATGACCGATGTAAGAGCTTAATTCTACATGAACTCATATATGAGTTACTATGATATAGTTATGATACATTATTAGTCACTAAGTTTTACATTGAGTGGCAGATACCTCTATTCTGTGAAATAACTTAACAATATTGATTGACAAATATTGACATAAAAGTAAAAAATAAGGAATTTTAGAAGTTAAAGGCGATAAAAGGTTAATTACAGGAATATAAGAGATTGTCGTTAAAAACCAATTAATATAACGGCTATGTCTGTCCGTTGGCATGTTTTAATGGCATGTTCATATACTGTAGCTAGGAACATGTTATTCGTCACACAGGTGCATCTCGGCATTTTGACAACTGTACACTTTTTGGAGTTTTCACACTTATCCCAATACGGCCAATATGGTGGGCGACTAAAACAAAGTTTTTGGTCAACATGTCAACATGTTATATTACATCAATTTAAAGGTCTCGAAGTGTAGAAAAAGAATATGCAACTATTAAATTTCACACTCAATAATTTTAACTTTGTCGTCATTTTTACTTAATCGTAATTTTACACTTAATCGAAACCGGCGATTATCGCCTTTTATAAACTTTTTTATACATATATAAACATTTTTATCGGCTTTTATAAACCCGGGGTTCTACATGTGAAAATAAGTCGAAAATGCTCAGTAATTTTTTTCGATTTTGGCTTAGTTTAGCCCTAATCCGCCATTTTGTATTTCTTTTGAAAAAAAATTATACTTAAAAAATCCTTCAAGATAATTTTATGAAACTTTACAGATGTCATACTAACTCTGATATCTAAAATTTCCAAAAATATTGGTTTTGAAATTTCAAAATGGCGGCCATTTAAAATTTTAAAATCAAATCCCATGAAAACCAGTAGGTATGAAGAAATTTTTCATGAGACAAAAGTTGTAGAACTTTTTAATTTAAATCCAACGATACCTTAATTATTGAAATCGGTTCATAAAAATATCTTGAAGGATTTTTTAAATATAATTTTTTAAGAAATACAAAATGGTGGATTACGGCTAAACTAACCCGAAATAGAAATAAATAAAAAATACTGAGCATTTTTGACTTACCTATTTTAACACACAGAACCCTGATCTGAATAGCTGGCTAAGCTTTTTTGGGACGCCCTGTATAGATAAATTTGAAGTCCGACCTTGAAAAAATTGATACAAAAACACATTTATTTACTATTAATATTTTTATATACTGTAATAAAAGCATACAACAGTCAAAAAACGAATGAATTTTTATAAACCAACTTGTTATATACATAAAAAACATTTTTTTTTTTACATTTATTACTTTTTTTATATCTATATCATTGAAAATGAAAGACTTTTACAAAAAAATATATATTTTTGATTTCACATTTACATATTAAATTTTTATGAACAATGCGCGAAAAATTCTATAATTAAAATATAATTTATGTATATATATATTTATTTATTATTTTTATTTTCTTTATATTTACATACACTGATCCCTAATCACAGTAAAGTGTATTTTCATAAAATTAAACAAAAATTGTGCTCACAGATTGTTGAAGTAAAAATTAAAAATAATTTAAGCATCATATTTCTTTTTTTGGCACAAATTAATAATAAACGCATACATTTATATTGAGTTATTGTGTATTTAATTTGGCTTTTGAATGATAAAAATTACAGTTATAATTGGAGAAGGTAATAAATCCAATTAAAAGTATCACTATGAATTACACCTCTCAAAGCCTGATGCTAGGGAATATATTCAAGAAGATGTAAGTGAAAATGGCATGGGCTGACAATATCTTAAATACCAAAAACACATTATGCCTCAGAGCAGTGACCATTATCAAAGAACAAACCACCAGAAAATCCGTTTTCCACACCTCCATCACAAGGTAGAAGAGGAAAAAATAGCTATTGCATTGATAGATGAATACTTCATGGCTCCACACTATACGTGTACACTACAGAGTGTACATACTATATGTTAACTTTTTCCGTATAGATGCAAATTAAAAAATAAAGTCTTTAGTGACTTATTTTAAGAGGTAATATAAGCCAGCTCTTTAAACACATATAGGAAAATAATGCTGGAATTGACTTAAGCCTCATTCATAACAACTAATGCCATGACATTACTGACACCTGGTGTCGTCGTTTGAACAGTAGATGTAATGCCACTAAAATGCCGTGGCATCTTATGTAAAGCATCAAAACTTTTTGATATTTTGACACTTGATGTCACGGCACCTCTCCACACTGCAACAGTGTGGGGAGGGCGTGCGAACATTCAGAGTCATGATGGTGAGTGCCAAGCAATTCCACAGCACTAAATGTCATGAAACCACGTTAACAAGGCTTTACAGATACTTTTTGTATAAAAAAAAAATAAATTAAAAAAAAAAATACTTGGATGCATTTGCTGCACCTGCACCTCAAAAAATACAGAGTAAACAGTTCGGTTTTACCAACCTATTTTTGGCAACATCTGACAAATTTTATGTTATAAATTTAAGATTAAGTTCATTTTTTTTTTTTTTTTTTTAAAGTTGATTCAAGCTTTATGAAAAGCATCCAGATAATGGTGGGTATTAAGTGTAAACTTGAGGGTTATGATGATTTTTAGTTGTCTTCAAAAATGTAAATTACAGAAAATTGGAATTTTATTAAATGTCACTGACAATGGGTAAAAATGGTGATTTTTGGAAGAGAATTCATGTTATAAATCCATAAACTCAAAAAAATGAGATATTTTCCCCATAATTTAAAACTCAAAATAGGAAATTCTTTACTGGCAAACTGTCTAATATGGAATCATAATTCAATAGAAGTTTATGTCAAAACTTAGAAAAATGTACAGTTTATTAAACAAAAGAATGTACCTAACAGATGACACCCAAAAGAAATTGACCAATGATAATTCACTAATCTCTAAGCAGTAAAAAGTCATTGGTCAACATTTTTTAAAAATAATTCATTAAGTTTATTCCATTGTTTAACAAAAAAAGTTATGAATAATTAATAGTAATAAATACAAAATAAAATAGACAAATACAATATGTATTAAAAATTATAAATACAAAATATAGATAGTTAATTCACATAATAAAATAATTATTCAAAAGAACACAATATTATTTTATCAACTTCTTTAAATAAGGAAAAACCTCAAAATGAAGTAAAAGAAATGTATTAACAAAAAAATAAATTAATTAAAAAAATTGCTTCATAAAACTGATGCTTTTAGAGGTAACTCAACCAAAAAAAATGTTAATTTTTTGAAACAACAAATCAAAAATTTTATATTTCTAACCTCTTTAAATTTTTTTTAACAATTTCTAATTATGACACCAATTAGTTAAGAACCAAATTTTTACTTGGCTGCTAGGGGCCTTATGAAGTAATTTCACATGACCTAGCAAAGAATAAAAAAAAAAAAAAATAAGTTTATAGGTACATTTTACCATATTAGTTTAAGAAATAAAATGAAAATGTCAATAATATTATTTAAAAAAAGAAGTGAGAAAAACATAAAAATGCATTCTGCCTCCAGTAATCGAACTACCACAGGGAGTTCGATTACTGTAGTACACTGTGCTATATCTCAGTGGCTAACCACTAAGATGTAGCATTTATGCTCTAAAGCTGTAGAGTGTAAATATAACCATTTGATTCCCGGTTGTGAGATACATCTGACTGTCTTTTTTAATAATAATTAGTTTTCAAGGTATGAATTGCCGTACATTTTGACTTTTTAAAAATTTGTCATATTCAACTTTTTTTTTTTTCCTCTCAATAGGAAATTAGTTTCGAAGTGATACAATATGAGTACAATGAGGGTAAAATGTTAAAAATGTAACATATTTTTCCTTTGTTCTTTTACAGTGATAGTTAAAATTAGATTATTACAAAAATCTGCCTAAATCATATTAAATTTGAAACAAATAAATTTCAGAAGAGATTGCGAATGACATTTTGTAAATTCTAACAATTAGAACCTATTGCTCATGTTGAGAGTAATCAGCAACCAACATCAGTTGCTAGTCTCTGGCCACAGAATTCAACATTATAGTATAGAGTATAAATTACAACTTTAACTAGATGTATCAGTTGTTTACTATATACAATTAAAAAAAATTGAAATTTCTGATAAGATAAAGTCATAAGATCATTAAAGATTTCAGATTTACCCACATAAAATTAAAATAAATCAAACACCTACAAAAAGCTAGGAGCAAAATAAAACACTCAAGATTCTAGTCCCATCAAATGTTTCCTGTTGTGTTTTAAAAATGTTAGTTTTAATGTCATGTTAGGTAACTTTCCAGAAATAATCATTTGCCTGAATTGTATAATAACCTAGTACTCCCATCCCTTATAATATCTACCCTTTTTACTAACTCCTGAAACTATAACTAAAATACAACCTTCTTTTTTCAACATTAGCATAAAGAACAATAATGTTGAACATAACGACGACATAATATTTTTAGCCCTGGAAAAATTCATCGCTTGGTCAGTACTTTCTACAATCAAATAATTGTAACATTATGAAAATAAAAAAATGATATAAGATGTATTCCCCTCCAATTATAAACAAAGATGATGTCTTAGATATATTTCTGGTTTTGTGAATTACCTTCCACAAAATGGATCATTTTGTCCATCGAGTTATATTCACTGTCCTTTCAGCTATTGAAACATTTAATGTACTCGTAGTTGGTGTTAGTACAGGGTGGGGAGGCCAAGTCTAGCAACTAGACCACACTCGGGTCGGTCCTTTTTGCCATCCAAAAGTTGGTTCCTAAGTTAGTCTGTCGTTGGTGTTAGTACAGGGTGGGGAGGCCAAGTCTAAAACTAGACCACACTCTTTTTGCCATCCTAAAGTTGGTTCCTAAGTTAG
Source organism: Gerris buenoi (assembly GCA_001010745.2). Taxonomy (NCBI): domain Eukaryota; kingdom Metazoa; phylum Arthropoda; class Insecta; order Hemiptera; family Gerridae; genus Gerris; species Gerris buenoi. Next base: position 1,009,517 of record KZ651213.1, read on the forward strand.
ACTGTAGTTGGTGTTAGTACAGGGTAGGGAGGCCAAGTCTAGAACTAGACCACACTCGGGTCCTTTTTGCCATCCTAAAGTTGGTTCCTAAGTTAGTCAATGGTGTTAAGATCATACCTGATTTAAATTGTAGCAATGTACATTGAAAACAACTGAAACACCGATGAACAAAAGTTCCAATTATTCTGCCATATAGTTCAATACAAAAGCGCTTGAAACAAAACAAAACTGTTAACCTTATGCACCAATTGCTCCATTAGCAACTTTGGTGTAGTGAGATCTATGCATTTTGTTTTTTATGACTTTTCAAATTTATACAATATTTTCTAGATTTCGTTTATAGAACTAAAGTCCAAGTTTTAGAGGAAATGATTTATATCAAATTATTTGTTTCTACTGAGTTTTTATGACAATTGATCTAAGAAGATAAAACTCACGAGTAAAAATTGATCAGTTTATTGTCAAAAAAACCACAGTAGCAAATGTTAACTACCTATAGGGTTTGAATTCAACATTAGTTTGAATAACTACCATTGATGACCAACTAAGTAGATCATAAATTCACTGATAACAAACTTAAGTGGTCAAAACATGTCTGTAATAAATTTTATCTATTTTGGTTTCCAAGACAATAAATTGATCAATTCAGCTCTGAGTTTTATTCACCATGAAGATTTATTTTCGAAGCTATTGCTCGGGAAGTGTCATCGGTGATCATGAAAAATATTAACGTTAAAAATTGATTAAATTTTCCTTGGGTGCTGTTTGGGTTTCAAACAATTGAAGCCCAGGATTTATTGGACCTCAGGTATTCAGGAGGTCCTGAATGAAAGAGGCAGTAGTCAAGTTTCCAAAGGTTGAGGCTAGTCTCTCCTGGTTGTACGAGTTATCCTAGCTATGACAATTCCATTTTATTTGAGATAGGGTCAGGAGGCATATTGCATGTTTGAGATACACCTCACAAACTAATAAATGTGGGCGGAAACATTCAGGAGAGAAATATAACAGCAACCATTCAAAACTTGGCAAATCCTTATTTTATCCAAGCACCTCTCAAATGCTCTCAGTCCGATATATTCCAAGCTTCATACTTTGAAAGCCCACCAGTTTATCAGCTTTCAATTCTTATTGGGTCCTAGAGGAATGTCAACATCGATAATGTTTACATGGATTACATACTCCGTATAATAGAAATTCATTATTAATAAAAATAGGACTTCTATTTCCAATCTTAATTCTAGAAAATGATATCAAAAAGTCCACTCATATACCTTCACAATTTATATTAAGTATTTTCTTTTCAAAACCAAAATAAAATTCCTTATTACAAATTAACAATTTAACTAAAAAAAATAAATAAAAACATAAAAGGAAAATAGGGGGAAATTATTATTTTTGTACATTCAAAACTACTACAAATTATACATTATTACCATCCTATTATTAGTATATTTATAATTTTTTTATTATTTTGGAAACGTGTAAATTTACATATTAGGTAAATACGTACAATCACAATTCAAGCTAGTACCTAAATTTAAAAAAAATAAATAAGGGTCTTTCAAACACTGACTGGGAACTGTTTTTTCGGACTATCCTAGAAGATGTTTAAACTAACAATAAATCTTTTTTGAGGAATCGGTCATTTAGGGTAGATAATAATTGAAACAAATTACATTTCAAATATGGCTATATTTCGACCATCACGGTCATCTTCAGGNTTTTTTCCCCATAACTAATACAATAAGAGAATTTTAGAAGGTTTGTTAAATTCTATTCTAGTACCTTTATTTATTTTCACATGGATTTTCAGACTAGAGTAAAATCCGTTCTTTTCTACTTCAAATTTAATTGTTTGATTTATTCAATACAATTTTTTTTTTTTTTTTAATTAATTATAATGAAAAATGTATTGTTCAATTTCTACATCATCTGTTATTTGTAAACATTCCATTATAAATTCGATAAATAATATTTTATAAATTTTAATTTTCATGATTTCTTTAGTGTGTCAATAAGGCTACTTTCACACAAGAACTACAATCACAATTCAAGCTAGTACCTAAATTTAAAAAAAATAAATAAGTATATCTACACAATAGTATTATTATCACTATGCTTAAGGTTAAAATAGACACCTATATAATATATTTGTAAATATTTGTGAATTATTATTAATAATTAATATTAATTTATATTATCAGTTTATTTTAAAGGTAAATACAAGTGTAACGATACTGGTAAATACAACTGTATTATCTCCTGATATTATTTGTCATAATTGTGTTTAAATATTAAATTATTAGTTTACTGATGGTGTATAACTAAAGTGGTTTAAACTGGTCTGTTATAATAGGTTTGTTTCCAAACCTAGCTGGAAACCGTTGAAGGAATAGCTACTGACATGAGTAATAGATCAAAACTACTACAAATTATACATTATTACCATCCTATTATTAGTATATTTATAATTTTTTTATTATTTTGGAAACGTGTAAATTTACATATTAGGTAAATACGTACAATCACAATTCAAGCTAGTACCTAAATTTAAAAAAAATAAATAAGGGTCTTTCAAACACTGACTGGGAACTGTTTTTTCGGACTATCCTAGAAGATGTTTAAACTAACAATAAATCTTTTTTGAGGAATCGGTCATTTAGGGTAGATAATAATTGAAACAAATTACATTTCAAATATGGCTATATTTCGACCATCACGGTCATCTTCAGGCCTAAAAACATCGAAATAATACTGTAATTTTATATTTACTAACACGTAATATTTATATGTTATACTAACATATTAATTTATTATTTGTCTATGTTAGTATATATAAAATTACAGTATTATTTCGATGTTTTTAGGCCTGAAGATGACCGTGATGGTCGAAATATAGCCGTATTTGAAATTTAATTTGTTTCAATTATTATCTACCCTAAATGACCGATTCCTCAAAAAAGTATTAAATGAATTAGGGACAAGAAATAAGAAATACTAACAATAGATCGTTTGTGAATCGTTTACCATATGGTCCAAATGATCCTCACCCAAAACCTAGAACCAGTTGCTGGCATTGATCAGCTACGTCAATTGTGACAAAAACAGGAAGTTTTGCTATCTGTTAAGTTATATGGCATGATTATAGTCACAAAACTGTTCCAATATGATCAAAATTTTGATAATAGTATGACAAGTTCATGCACAATAAATCCAATTTAAGGTGATCCAAATCTAAAGAATGGTACAAATAGGAGGTTGGAACAAACCTCAAATTTTCTATCCCCCCCCCCAAAAAAAAAAAACTCCACTTTGAGTCTTTGAGTATACACCATGATGTTATGCTTATTGAGTTGAAAGCTAAATGAAAATAAATAGCATTTTTGATGAACTTTGGTAGCTAAATTGTTAAGTTAGTGTTTCTACTTTCTCGTGGTATTTTAAAGAATTTACTCAAAGTAAAATAAACAAAGAAAGTACAATCAATGTGTCTATTGCCAGAACAACATTTATTTTGTGAACTACCTGATAAGACTTTTGAGTAGATCAGCATTTTTGTGGTCAAATCCACAGACATAATTGGTAATTATCGTTGCACTTATGACAAATTAGAGTGGTCAAAACGTAAGAGGATCATTACGGCGATTTTTGACAATAAATTGATCATATTTTCCCCTTTGAGTTGTATTCACTAAACTTACTTACTTACTAGCCAACGCCCACTCTTGGCTGTTGAGCCATTTGGTGACGCGCTGACCAGTACAGACGGGCTTCATTAAAAAGTTGTTTTTCGTCCTCCTGGGAATGGTCTAGGGCTGTGCATGTTTTGAGATGCTCTGCGTCCATGTTCTCATGTCCACATAGCTGGCATTCTGGGGAGGGTATAACCTTAATGCGGTGTAGGTGTGATGCGAGGTAATCATGCCCAGTTTTCATTCTAAAAGCAGCTACGCTGATTGCTCGAGGGAGGTTGTGGTCGATAGGGCCGTTTGTGACGATACTCTCCCACCTCTTGCCGGCAGACTGCTCAGAGAGGCGGAGCTCGTTCCACCTGCTAATTGCTGAGTTAATCTGACCTTTAGAGGATTGTAGGGAGGAGAGACAAGGTGGTTGAGGCAGAGTTGTTCCTAGCTTCGCCAGTTTATCGGCTATTTCATTGCCACTGATGTTCACGTGGCTGGGGATCCACTGAAATTTTAGCTGCCACCCGTGGTTTGCCAGAATTTCTAGTTTTTTCCTGCACTCAATGGTTCTCTGGCAGTCTGTTAGAGTATTGCGGGAAAGATTTTGGATAGCAGCTTGGGAGTCAACTAAAAATACTGCTTTTAAGGGAGAATGGATTGACTCTAGTTTGGCGGCTGCAGCTTCTACCGCGGCTACCTCTCCGTCATAGTTGTTTAAGGGAGCTCCAACTGCTAGGTGTCCTTGAAAGAGACGGCAATAATATNTTTTTTTTTTCTTTTAAAGCTTTAGAGAATCAAAAACGTGAAAAAAGTTAAAACAAAAAAACAAGAGCTGTCAACATGTACAGAAGGAATCTTTAACAACTCTAAAAATCTGTTGGTAGTCAAAATTATCTATATATATTATTAAAAAAGTTTTGTAAACAAACGAGTTCAGAGGGAGAGTGACATACTTCACTGAGTGTGGAGTGCGTTAGGCGATAGAAGAGGTTTGAGTCCGGTGGAGAAAAGGGAGATCTTGAGAGTAACATAGTACTAACCGTGTAGACAGAGTGAGGGTGATATTATATTCGTCCAAGAAGAGAAAAGCCTGTAAGGCGGGACAGAGAGTACGTATATTGAAATGTCAGCGAGAAAAGGAAAGGAGATAGTAGTTGCGTCCATCCCCACTACACCACATCCACTATGCTACTTCCTTCACATATTCCATAACTATACTCATCCCTTCTCATACCATGTCGGCCGCTTCCACGTCTTTTCGGGGGTTGGCGAGCGAAGCGAGTAGGGGGGTAGCCCCCTAGTTATTAATATTTTATTAAGTAAAACTAAATACAATAATGTGGAAAAACAAAATCTCCAATATTTTATCTCTTTTTTGAGGGTTTCAGCTAAGTGTATAAAATAAATTCCTTGAGTAAATTCTTGATCCTCTAAAGCCTTAATATTAATCATTTTTTATTTATTTTAATATTAACGATAATCTTATTGTTCATAATGAGATATTCTTTTTTTTTTTAACTTATGAAATAATTAATAAGCTAGTTAAACATTAAATATTTATTACGAATTACAATAAAACATGTCTTTTTTTTATATATATTTATAAATACTTAACATACATTAAACAGTTTACATCTACGCAATATTATTATTCATAATATATTAAAGAAAATAAGGAGTATTAACATAAAAAGAAAAAAATATTTATATAATAAAATGACGGTATAAATTGATTACTTGTCTAAAGAAATAAGAGAAAAATGTATGATAATAGAATTCTTAAATGAAGTATTGCTGTAATAAATAAATAAAATAATAATTAATGAAACTGATAATAAAAATGTAGAAAATAATGGATTTGACAAGCCGGCAAAAAATATAGTGTGAATAATAAAACTTTAGTTGTAGCCAACAAATCAGTTGTTTTAACATAAAAAAAAATACTATTTCATTTTTTCCCCATAACTAATACAATAAGAGAATTTTAGAAGGTTTGTTAAATTCTATTCTAGTACCTTTATTTATTTTCACATGGATTTTCAGACTAGAGTAAAATCCGTTCTTTTCTACTTCAAATTTAATTGTTTGATTTATTCAATACAATTTTTTTTTTTTTTAATTAATTATAATGAAAAATGTATTGTTCAATTTCTACATCATCTGTTATTTGTAAACATTCCATTATAAATTCGATAAATAATATTTTATAAATTTTAATTTTCATGATTTCTTTAGTGTGTCAATAAGGCTACTTTCACACAAGGCCTCCAAGAGTCACACCACAATGAAATGGTGTGAAAGAAGTAAATTGGTAGCGGGGAGATATGCTGACGCCACCACTCTGGCCAGCAGAGGGTGAGTCGATGGCTCCACCATTACAGGGTGGCCATCCCTGTTTGAAAGAGCCCATATAATTTCTATTGTGACAACCATGTAAAGGGATCCAAAAGACTGAAATTTAAAATAATTACATTTATAATAAGAAATTGAACATAGAGGAACTTTGCTGAAATAGAAATGACTGAAGTGGTAAGAATTATTGAACTCAATTATTACTAAAAGAAGAAAACTATCTTTAATTAGAGATTAATTGAATTCAAGGTGTCTGCAATATTCAGTCTTCAATGAAGACTAAACCCTGGCACACATTAACACGCAGTGTGGGGCAGAATAGCTTCTTTCAATCGCAGAAATATAAGAAACAACGTGAATTGAGACACAGAAGAGAGCAGGGTAGTACACCCTAGTCCGCACTAGTGGATAGTACACCTACCCGGCACTAGTGGATCTGCCATCTCAATTTGTTTGGTCTCGTAAATTTCAGGGGTTGAAAAAAAAATGCGCTGCCCTGTCCTGCGTCTCAATGTGTGCCCTTGGGTGGCCTCTAGGTATAAAAAAACCAGTGAAGTAGCTAGGGGGGCAGCCGTCCATGGATGCAGCATCTGTAGACGCCAAATTTAACATTGGCAACCTTCTTTTTTTTTTGCTCGATGGATTGATATCGATTTATTAATGATTGTTTGGTTCATATCATTGGTGGGGGCGAAGAGTAACCCCTTAACTTTCTTAGGTAGTAAAAAGATCTTAAGTTTATTGTTCATTAATGTCGGAGGTATAAAGAGAATATTGAGCACAGAAGGGGTTGTTGAATTTCAACAGGATTAATTTAAACATATTGAATGCCAAATGGATTGATATTAAATTTGATTTTATATTCGTATTAAATTTATAACTATGATATAAATTTATAACTAAATTTTATATCACATTTATTTCAGTTATATTATACATCATAGGAGTAACAACGAGGTATATTAAGATCAGAAAAAAATAAATAAGAGAAAAAAATCTTCATACAAAAGTGTCTTGAGGTCAAGGTTTTTTCTATTTCTGTAAGTTCTTTATTCAACAAATATCAGTGCACAGATGACTTATTAAAGTGGTCAGAGCCTGCTTTAAATTTAAAATAAACTGACCTATTATTTTATTCAGAATATGTGTTTCAAATCCTATGGTTATGCCACTGTACAGTGTACATACATGTAAAAAAAAAAATTAGTGCTGTTACTTTCAGTTTTACAAAAAATAATGAAGACCATTTATTTTTAACTTAATAATAATTGGTCGTAATCAGTTCAATAGTGATAACAGATTATTGTTCAGTGGCTTAAGTTAATTGAATAAAAGTGGTTGACTTTTTTTTAAGTATTAGTCAAAGGGACCCTTTTAAAAAATATCTCCTTCAAAAATTTCGCCATACAACCATACCCTTTTGGAAATAGCCAATAACATAAAAGCCATTCGGAAATAAATAATTAAAAATAATATTTTTTTATCTAATAAGAAGGACAAGACAAATAAGTGCAAGTAAAAATAATTTGCTTTTAGCGAGAACCAATAAAAAAATCCAACGCAAAAAGCTTGATAACACATATGGCATTAATACTTTAAAAAAAATAGATATACCACTACTATCTCACAGAGATAATGGAATATTGACATAAATATTCAAATATGATTATTATGTTTTCTAGTGGTTACACATTTTATATATTTCTACACAATTCTAATTCAACTATTTCTGCTTCTAGTAACACTATCATTTACCAAGTTAAAAGGTGTTAGCAGATAAGTTAATTTGGAATAAACGAGCTTATGATACTGATTGAATAGATAAGCTTAAGTCCGTACCTAGAAACATTTATTCAAGCATTTAAAAATCCATAACCTTATCAAAAATGACACAACTTATGTTAACTTTACGTGGTTTTCAATTTTGTTAAAAATTAGAAATCAATAGAATACTATTCAATTTTTTTACAAAAATATATAATATTAAAGTAAATTCACAAATTAATAAGCAATAACTGTTTCCAAGCAAGGAATTACACACATTAAAGCAATCTTCCACACATTTTAGACCATTATAGAATATTTTCACTCACATTTTAATGTTTTGTAAACATTTTTATTTATCTTTAGTGTTAAAATTTTGAACATCCATTTTGTTTTCCATCTCAATGATTTATAATTACTTGAGTAGAATAGATCAAAAGAAACACTATAAACATTGAATTGAACTTCACAATAGCGTAAAAGTACGGAGTGGGGTAGTATAATTAGGTGAAGTTTAGTATTGGAAATATAAGACTAAAAAATAAAATAAGACTAAAGGTGCATTTAGGCGGTTTAATGTCATTGCTCAATATGACAAACATAATTGAAGCAATGAAATTCAAACATGTAAACACCAATTCAATGAAATTGCTTTCAATAAACCCAAGATTTAGGTTCAATATTAGATCCCAAGATTATAGGTTCCGTTGGGTTCGATATTAGGTTATTATAGGAACGTTAAGATATCTACTCTCACCACAATTGGATTAAAACTATCAAAAAACCAGCAATTGATAGGTTCCCAAAAAATATTGTTTACTTAGCTTGCGGATGAAAAAGTTTATCACGTACACAAACACCTCATGTACATGTAAACATGCTTTCATAAGGTTGGGATTAACGCCCAATAAGGTTTGGTCAAACTAATAAAAGACCTAGAATTCCATAATGGCATAAAGCTCATAACGTAGTGTATTTCCCCTTTAAAATGCAATAAAAAATAATCATTTTTGTAATCGAGTAGTGTCCTAAAGGTAACGACTCACTATGATTTGCTATTGCTAAGCTAAGACAACCACATTTATTCCAATAAAAGTAAATGTTTGTTTTGAGTTTTTGGTCTTCAAATAGATATGATAGCTTATCTAAATAGATATCTAAATTAATTTAATTAATTATACTTTTTTTCTAAACATACAAGTAAGCCCTTTGCCAAGGGCTTAATAGCTTGTGGTATTACAATGTAGAATATATAAAAAAAAAATACAGAAGTATAGAAATAAAATAACATAATAAGAAAACCTGGTAATAAGTTAGAAAAGCTGTGCATTCCTCTAAAACCTTATGTTTCAATGAGAGACACAGCTGTATCAATAATTACTTAAAATTAATCTAATCCAAATAAAATCACTTCACCATTTAAGTCCCGACTCCGTACAATTCAAGCTAATAAATTTGTCCATCGATGCATTCAACATGTCCCACAACACACATTATCATAACTCTTACACATTATATAAGAATATACAGTAACAATATCAATGCATATGAATATACAAAGAAAAGCTTATCTTATAACAGTAAACAATAATCACTGTTGAAACACTAAATTTTTTAATTAAAATAAAACAACTTTGTCACACACGTTAAAAAAACATTTAAAACTATAT
>KZ651213.1:1026758-1050417 GCA_001010745.2 Gerris buenoi
ATCGAGCCCCGTCGATATCAGGGTAACTTTGAGGTTAGGCATTATTAAATTAAAAACCTTAATTTTGTGTAACCTTGAATTTCCAATTGCAGCTTCGCTCATTTTCTGAAGAAAAACAACCCTCCTGTATATAAACCAGGTACAGGCCCAACTCGAAGAAATGTTGATGACACGTACAATCCACATTAGACGATATATGAAAAGGTAAATTATTTTATTATACAGCTGAAAGAAAAAAGGTCCAGTCATGCACCATGACTTATAAGCGAATTTTCAAAGAAATCTGCGTATTATTGGCTTATGATAATATAGAAAAATTTTGGTTTAGAATTTGGATGGGAGGAAAAAAATGTTTGGATACACACGGGTACAGGGTACAAAAGTCAAAATAGTATTTACCCTTCAAGATGCACATCGTTGGAAAGCTCTTTAAGAGTACAGTAATTGTTGTTATATTGCTTTTATCATATTTTCATATAAAAGGGGGGTAAAATGAAAAAAACACGATTTTATGCTATTTTTTTACCCTAAATTGTCAAAATGTGACCCCTAAATGAACTCCAAAAATTCTGGCCGACGAACTCATCCTTTCTTTTGATATTATTTAGCATTTTAAAATTTGTTTGAAATTTTTAAGTGCATCCTAAGGGGAGATATCGTCTGGAGTGACACATATATACATACATATATAAAAAAAAGTGTTAAAATTTAGGGATCGATTCAGAATGGCCTAAAACGGATTTCCATGAAAAAAAAAATTCAAAAACTTTGAAGCCATTGCAATAGCTTAATTTTCTTGGAAAATTCGCTAATATTTAATAAAAATATACCGATGAAGTAAGTTTGCTTAGTTATAGGCAGCACTGTCTACAAATAAATGGCGGGAAACTCTAGTGGCTTTTTGTATTGTTAGGTTGGAGGACTGACCTTCAGGCAAATGCGTACGTAAATCTTGAATCTTATTGGCTGAAGATTCAATTTGACCTTCTTTCTGTTTCTGTTTATTTATTGTGATAGTGTTTTTGAGTGAGACAAAAGTGAAGTGTTAATAAGATATAACTTGATTTTCGTACTTCAGATCACAATGGATTTCGATTTTATAATACCTTTGAAAAAAGAGGATCTACTGCAAGATGCTGGTGACTGTTATTCGGTTAATTTGATCAAGTTTCGAGACGCAGCTATCGGCGTACGTGACTTACGATTTTCTATTGAACGAGGTGGCTGCGAAACAATCTTAGAGCACTTCGAAGTATGTTTCTCGTTTATTTACGGAACCGAAGAATCCTGTTTAACCCAGCTGCAAGAATTCTACGAGGAAGTAATTGAGGAATACTTAAATAAGCTATGTGATTATACCGATAAAGCTGTCAATCTCGACCCTAACAGAAAGAAAATAGCTTTGAACACGATTAAAATGATTTGCTACTTGTTTTCGTTAACCCTTAAAACTTACGAGGAAAAGCTTTCCCAACAAAACGACAACTTTCTATCGGAACCGAAGAAAGCCAGACTGCCGAAACTAAAAAGCAAAAACAAGCTGGAGGAATCCTGGCCTTGGTACGATAAAAAATTAAAAGCTTTAGCAGTACTTTACTCTTTTTTGAAGTTGCCAATAAGCGATCTTTGGCAGACTCGTATTGTTGAAGAAACTTTAGTTAATTTAATAGCGAGTACTTGCTTTAAAATGTTTGAAGACAGTGAAATAAACCTAGTTAAATGCAAGCCTTTGAGGGACTCGGCGTCACAGGTACTTTCTCTTTTAGTAGCTAACTACAACTACACCTTGACTTTCCTACCCAAGTCAGTTGAGATCATGAAGCAGTATGAACACTCGGCTTCCGCTATAGCCAACACCGTGTATATTATCCAACGTGATTTCAATTGTCAAACTATACTGGAGAAAATGCTCGAAGAGCTTATAGATGTTACAATAGAAGACCCACAAACACTTGGGAAATCCACTGCAGCATTTATATCTGATCTTGGCGAGCATAACCCTGAACTGTTCCTTCCTTGTGTACATCTTCTAAAAGACTTTTTATCAGTAGAAGCGTATACTGTCCGGAATGCAGTCATGGTCACATTTTGTGAAATGGTAATAAATTGCTTTTCTCCGGAGAAATTGAATGATGATTTGGTGTCAACTAGAAACAGTATTTTGAAAGAACTTCAAAATCAGATCCATGATGAGAACGCTTTTGTCAGATCGAAAGTAGTTCAACTTTGGTCTAAGTTAGCCTCGACTTCTTGCATACCTGTGAACTCCTACATATCACTTCTCAGAGATGTGGGTCTTAGGTTATTAGACAAAAGTACAAACGTGTCTAAAAATGCGATAAACTTCTTTACAACTGCACTTGAACACAATCCTTATGGAGGAAAGCTCCGCTTGAGTGAACTCAACAAGGAGAAGGAAGCCGAAATGTCCAAATTAAAACAACTGATGGACAAACAACCTTTGCCTCCGAAAGAAAGGTGGGCTGTAATGGAAATTGAAATTGTAAACAGCATCTCAGAACATTTCACTCAAAATAAGGACTCAAAAGATTTCGAAGAAAAGCAGGATACTTCTGGAGTAGACATAGCCGATGTGATCTTTATATTAGCGAACCTAATAAATCAGAAACTCTACAAGGAAGCTCTCTGCTTACTTCAGTCTACTGAGACCGTGTTTCCGGAATCGAGAGAAATTAGATGTAACATGGATAAGACAGATGAGGTAGCCTACTATGTAGCTTCTCTTAAAAAAATATATTTAAGAGCAGCAGAATTAAACCCGCAGGCAATAGTTCCAGATTATTACGAGAACATCAACAAAATGGATTCGGCAAGAACTGTTGTGCAATATATGTCTAATTGCACGGACTTTATTGAACACATTAACAAAGGATCAGATACTATTTACAAGTTAATGTTTTCATGTAACACATCAGAAATTTTAGAGGCTGTTGAATTTTTTTCTAAAGCTTATAAATTTCAGATAGGAAATTCCGAGAAAGCTGTCCGTGACATGTTGCTGTTGGTCAACTCAAATACTCCTGAACTGAAGGATGCAGTTGCCAAAGCGTACGGAAGCCTGTATTTAGAATCGAGTAAAACTAATGTCAGGGCAAAAGCCGCACAAATTGCTCAGCGTCTCATTAATTTAGTGAAAGGTTTAGACAATGATCAAAAATTAGCATTAGAAGAACTTCTTCAAAAATGGATAGAAACAGAGCAGTTAGATAAAGAATTTATTTCTTCCTTATTTGAAAGAGTGGTTCAGGCCTCTCAAGGGAAAACATCTACTTCAGACTGCAATGCTTCTCTCGTCCTTATTAATATAATTGCAGGAGTAAATAATTCTGTAGTGTCTGGGAATGTGTCCTATCTAAAAAGTTTGCTAGATCCTAAGTTCGACAATAACACTATAAAATTAGTGTGTTCTCTTCTACAAAAATTAGGAGCGACAAAGAAAAATAAAAAACAAGTTCGGTACAAAAAAGATAATGAAATATTCCAATTGGCTATTAATGTTCTCCTCGATAAATTTCCTTTGCCAAATGAACCGGAATACATTAATATGTCGATATCAGTTTTGGACTTGATATTTCATCTATGTTATAAACCTGAAGAATTGGGAAATGAAATTCTGTTTAAGATGTATACAAAGATGGTTGAAAATACTGAAAAAGAGGTTCAGCAAGATGAGGATAACAAGAGAGAAGTATTAGAATATCTTTTAGAGAGAATTTTCTTGGTTTGTGGGCATATGGTTTTTAGAAAATGGCAGTACTGTGACAGAGATGTGTTTAATTGTTTAAAAAGATGCCAGGAGGGAATGGTGGTGGAGAAAAATCCCAACCAAAGCATCGATGAATACGAAATGAATGCAGATGATGAATTAGCCGCTGACGACGCTCTCTATGACGGAATCACTTCTTTGTGTGAAAAGTTCTTAACTGAAGAAGACACATTAGTTCATCATATAAGTAGTCTTGTAGTTGTAGTATGTCAATCTCCTGATGAAAAGGTTTCTGAAACACTGAAAGCAAGTGCCGCATTAACACTATCCAAATTCATGTTTATTTCTAATTCATTTTGCGATCAACAATTCCAACTCTATATAACAATGATGGACAGGAGCAAGTATGAAGCCGTCAGATCTAATTTAGTTTTGAGTTTTGGTGATCTTCTCTGTCGTTTTCCTAACACTGCAGAACCTTGGACTCAATATCTTTATTCCAGGTTAAAAGACATCTCGGAGTCAGTCAGACTTAACACGGTATCCGTTCTTTGCCAGCTCATAAGTCGAGAAATGATTAAAGTCAGAGGTCAGTTTGCCGAATTGCTCCTTCACATGGAGGATCCTCATCCTATTGTTGCGGAAAAAGTCAACAGCCTCCTTCTGACATTATCTATTAAAGGTAACACTATCTACAACGTGATCCCTGACATCATATCAAAATTATCCAATCCCGAACGCAACGATCCAGTTGCTCCGTCAACTTTCAAATTGATCATTCGTAGACTATTCGAATTCATTACAAAGGAGAGACAAAGTGAACTTCTCGTAGAAAAACTGTGCTCGAGGTTAAGAGAAAGTATCAATGAGAGACAATGGGAAGATTTAGCATTCTGCCTCTCACAGATTCGCTACTCTGAAAAAAGTTTGCGCAAACTTTCCGAAGCCTTGCCGACATTCAACGAGAGATTAAATCATCCGCCTGTACACGACACGTTGCTGAGTATTATAAACACTTGTACAAAAACAACAAAAACATCTCTTAAAGAAGTCGCACAGGAAGCCTTATCCATACTGGAAGAAGTTATGACAGCAAAAGAAGATGAAGAAAAAACGCCGTCGCCCAAGAACGAATCGCAAACTCCCAACACTGATGACACTGTCGATGATAAGAAATCAGCTGATGAGGAAGAAATTAAAACAAGAGATTTCGAAACACCTTCAAAGCCTGTCCCAGTAAACAGGGAAACCAGACGTACTACTAGAAAGGCTCCAAAGACACCGAGGACTACCAAGAAGCAACCTCCACAGAGCCAAACTGTCACAAGATCCACAAGGAAAAAGAAACCGATCAAACACGATACCTCGTCTAGTGATGACGATTAGAGCAAAAATTATTATCCCTTAATTTTTTTGTTTAAACACTGTAATCCAGTCGTATTTTTAAATGTAAATAGATATTAATTGTAATACGGTCCCTAAATCAAGACAGAAGAATTAGACGCGGCTTTTGAAATAAATGTCAACATGTAAAATTAATTACACTGCAGTGCAACAAGAATTAGTACATTCTATGAGAAGTCTATCTAATATTTAGTATGATGTTTGAAATATTATATTCTATTCAATAATATGGTTATCTATAAGTCTGCCATTTTATCAAATAAATCAATAAATAATTAATTACAATTTATTATTTCTCTATCTCTGAGAGTAAACACAACTTATTGAGTGGTTGTAGCCAGGCGTATTTAAGTATCTATTATTAATTAATTTAAATTAAAAATTTCCAGTTCCATTCTACCAAACTATACTTGATGAATCAACTTGATTTGAGAAAACACTAGAATAGGCGAAGTTCCATTGCTGCCAACTATCGAATATAAGTAATTAATAAATTCGAAAATAATTAATTAATTGGATAATACTAATTGGAACTGAATATGAACTTTTTATTTTTTCCCCCACATAGGTTGACCAATCTGAGATGTCAGATTTACTTAATATTTTAAGATTTATTTTGTACTATTCTTAATAATAAATAAATAAATTTTATGTATATTGTATTTATTTATTTATTTATTTTCTAATGTGTCATCAAGGCAAAGTGAACCTCAAAACATACCTATTCTAGTTTATAATTTTGTTTTATTTTATTTATTTATAACAGAACCTGTATTCAGGTAAATGACGAGAATCCGAGAAATTTTTAATGTCCAAACAAGAATTTCTAATAATAACCATCATGATAAAATCAGTCAGCTTGAGAATGATCCAAGGAGGGATCAAAATATTGCAAAAGTAAGGCTTTTATTTTCTTAATTGACCCAACTTAGATTTTATTTATAAGTAAGACCAAGGAATGGAATTCTGAATATTTTAATGTATTAAGGAAAGGTTAATACACTACTACTTAAATATTTTCTACATAACTAAATGCCTATTATGCCCCTACTCCTTTATCTAAAAAAATCTTAGTAAATAAAATAAAAAAGCCAAGAGCAAGCACAGGTAATCACATATGGATTCTACAATTGTTGTCAAGGGTTCTATTGTATTGTCAACAAGGATTTTATCTCTTTGAAATCATTTTAATTAGTTTCAAGTGTTTTATCGCTTTAACCTAACTTTATTTAACACTGTCTATTCTTAATTAACTAGTAGTTTGAGCCCTGGCCACTCATGTACCTTCTTAAACAACACCACAATGACTAAATAATTTTAAATAAGGTTAACAATAAATATCATGAGATTAACTCATAGTTAGTGTCTTGTCCTGACTGCCGAACCGAACACAGGAAACGAGCTGAGCATGTTCGGCTTTTTAACAAACGGCTGGACATTTCTGTATTTTTTTTTTCTTTGGGTATTTTAGTCACGTTCGACTGCTCATTGGGTCATTACAGGACGGGGGTTATCCGACCACTTTACTCATCTACTCGATGATTGTATTGAGAAATTTTATTTC
This sequence comes from Gerris buenoi, assembly GCA_001010745.2. NCBI lineage: Eukaryota > Metazoa > Arthropoda > Insecta > Hemiptera > Gerridae > Gerris > Gerris buenoi. The sequence continues at coordinate 1,033,454 of KZ651213.1, forward strand.
TGTATTTTTAGTAAATTTTATTTTTTAATTTTAACTGTTAAATTTGTATTTAGAATGAAGAATAAGAAAGTTGTTGCGGCATTAGTACACATTTATATTCACATGGGCAATTATAAGAATAAAAGTAACACATTCCCAATAGGCCAAAAGGAAAATCCCTTTGATGTTTTGTCAAGAATAAGAATATTTAGTTTTTTTTTTTTTTTACAAAACTATACAAATATGAGTTCATAGTTGTTACATTAGATATTACAGACTACATAGATTATAATCTATATTTTTTTATAATATAAAAAGAATTAATACAATTTTTGTCAAAAAACTGACAACAACCAGATTGGGGTGCCGAACATAGCTTGTTTGGCACCTGGGCTAAGACCAATGCTCGGCCTAAGGCAATTGCTCTGTTTGGTCCAGCAGTCAACACGAAACTTGAGAAATTGCAATTATCAAAATTTAATATAACCCATTGAACCACTTGCTATTGTGATATCACTATGAACTGAAAATTTTAACCCTTGAAGTTATAATCTAGGAATGCACTTTTAAGACCCAAAGAAGCTACTTTACTTTCCTTACTTCATTTCAAGTTTAGTAGTTCTAGTTCCTGAATACAGTATTATTGTATATAATTGTAAAATTGGAGATTAAGAATAATATCCCTCAATGGAGAGAACAATTTTTAATTTTCTAGTTGTTTAATTAGTGCCATAAATGTAAAAAAGTTGTTACTAACCTTCAATCTCTGAGAAACAGGATCGAATTTCAATCTGATGCCATCTTGAGTTAAATTCAGCTCTAAGTCTGTACTCAAAGGATTCTGAAATAATGAGAAGAAATGTGCAGAAATTTAGAGTTTGGAGTATTAATATAAACTAAGATGTAGCAAAATTGAAAAGGAGTACATCACAGTATATCAAGAGACACATCTTATTCAGTAATACTTGGGGAATTAAGAGTGCGGTCTTATTGTTTATACTCTATTTCACACCTACCTAACAATACCATGTTCACAATTCTCAGGAAGAAAAGTGCATGAGACATCAACTCCCCTCTATGAAAAGATGTTTCAAAAAGGCGTAAAGTTAGAGCAATACAGCAAGAGCTGGCGAGGCCATGTGGATTAAATTAGTTTGCACTTCTCCTCACCCATCACTGAATCAAGGGCGGCACGAGGTTGTGGGTTCGATCCCTCGCCGTGATGCTCTGATTTATATGGCTCACTAATGATCACATCATACTCACTTCGGCGGTGAGTATGACAATGTACAGAAGCATGACTCTGTACAATGTTCAGAGGTATGATGTGTGAAGAGGCTGGAACTCTCTACTATGGGGTAAGTAAAATGGGCCTAAAAGATAGCCTAATTGCTAGGTTCGAACAAGTGGTTTGTCCTAGCCGTCTAGTACTAGTAGTAGGACCTTACTACAGCTAGAGCAGTACACATCTTTTGTTCCCAGAGCAAAATACATTGATCTTTGTAAATATAAGTCTAATATTTAACACAGAAATCAATGAAACAAAAAATATGGACCAGAAATAGATCTAAAAAATAGTACTAGAATAGATGACACCCCAGTCTCTTCACACATCATACCTCAGTAGATTGTACCGCCGAAGTGAGTCTGATATTATCATAAGTTACCCATATAAATCAGAGTGTCACAGCGAGAGATCAAACTAACGCCCTCGTGCCATGATACCTTGATTCATTTATGGGCAAGCAGACGCAGTAAGCAACTTAATCCTTTCGGAAACGATGGCTCTCAAACTAAAAAGTAAATATGATAAAATTAAATAATTAATAAATTTTAATTGTTACTCACTGTATCACTGTAGATGACTTGAACTGATTTTATAAGGCCCACTTGGCTTTGGACGATAGCCACCGCTTGAGAAAAATGCATACCTACACAAAAAATTAAGCATACTTGTCATAGATTATTTTATAATATAACTCATCATTCATGAAAATTCTCACCAAACCATCTCCATTCTGGGAATGGTTAATTTCCATTGAATATTAAATAAATTAAAAGCCCAAAGATAAATTGAGGCTTTTCTTATCAGTGAATAAAAACATTTTTGTATTGGCTTTTACACTGCTTCTATTCTTTCTATTTTGGAGATTAGGTTTGAAATATAAGTTAGAGTCATAACCCTCTAAGATAAATAGAGTCCCATCATTGATCTAAAAATTATTATTATTCTTTCTTTTTTTTTTTTTTCTTGGTTGTCAGGAAGTACCACTATTATAATCATTCTAAGGCCCCACAGGAAGTTTTCAATAGATCTATGAGCAGTAAAAAAGCTACATAAAGAACCCAGTGGAAGATGGCTGCACCAGCTTCTATTTACTGCCAATGGAATTCTCCATTGGTTCTACATCGACACAGAGAATTTAAGTACCTACTTTCATAGGTTATATGTTGACATGAAACATATTCACTTACTATCATACTAACTTACTTCATACAAAACGTACTATCGTAAAATAACAGTCTTTACATTTTATGACTCTATAAGTAGTAAAAAAAGATAGCAGAAAATATCCCTGTCAGTTGGCAAGTGGCACAAGCTTTTTTTACTTTACTACCCTGAAGATGCAGATCAGTATCAAGTTCATATATTATCTGGTCATGGAATCCTCATTTGGTTCTACATCTACAAGAATTTAAGTTACTTTCATAGGGACATTGGGAAATTACAATTCTAATTTTAACTTAATCTCCTTATTGAACTCTCCCTTAACCAGAGTCCATAGTCTGAAACTGCATTAAAAAAAGCAGCAAGGTTAACAGTAATGTAAACCTCAAAACCACAGTTAAACCTTAAATTAAATTTCAAAAAAACACCATTCGCATTATTCTCAGGAGAGTGACCATATTATATAATGAAATCTGAATGAATAAAAGATTTTATTTATTACTGCTCAAATATGTTTGTGGTTTTGATTAATTAAAATATCAAAGATTCTGAAAAATAATATAAAATTCTAAATAAGGCTCAAAGAGTAAACTTGCATGTAGAGTGGACCCTAAGCGGGTACGCCATTGACAAACAATGAGCATCAAGAATCTGGCACAATAGTTCTTGTGACTGCTGGAAGAGTACTTTAAACTGCCACAATAATAATCTATCTCTATCTTGGCAGATCAGATGGTACAGTTGCAACAGTGACCATCACATTTTCTATAAGGTTATAGTTCATGACTTATATTTTATGATTAACTCATTCAATGCGGGTGGATCCACTGTAGAGCTATGCCGTACTGGCGGGTGGATCCAAGCCCTCCCTTTCAGCCCTCAGTAGCTCTATTCTCCGTGCCTCGAGTAGAAACATCTTGCAAGGCCCCTTCAGGCCCACTCACGTTTGTATTCACAGTGGATCCAAAATTTGTTTTTTTAATTATTTTTAAATTAACTTTTAAAATCGTGTAGATTTTATTCAGTCACTAAGGTAGGTCCATGAATTGGATTACGCATTCAATGGGTTAAAAGAAAAACCAACAAAAATCTATTTAAACAGCTGTTTACTACATACTCATTGTTGAGTAAGTTGTAAACATAACTTAAGATATGTGCAAGAAGCAAACACTATAGCAGTATAAGTTAACTTACTTTTCTTTTACACTACTATCAATATCCATACTCTCAACAGCAAATTTTTTACTTTAAGGGCAGTAGCGGCAGTAAGAGTTTGGGGGCCCCCCAGCAAACTTTTGGTGGGGGCCTATCTATTTCCCTCACAGGAAGTTCAGATTCCCTGTGCCGCAGGGTCTGCAGGGCCCTTATTGCTGCCACTCATTAAGGGCCCAATATATTATTTAAAATCATCGAGGGAACATATTTGAAAGATAATGGCTTATATTTTTCAACCTTTAGTCCCATAAGGGCGTTTTAAGTACGAAGGTAGCCATTAATAATTAAAATATTAAGTATAAACGCTGAAATTAAGAAATTATCTAAACCACCTTGATTAAATTATTTTAAAAAGATTTCTCTAAGAAATTATATTCAAGCAGAAGATAGAGCAAGTTTCTAATTACTCTCTGTAAGAAGTAAAACTATATATTTTGCTATCACCAGGCGCATATTACACAAATTTAGATACTTTAAAAGGACAAAACCATCCCAAAATTAGGTAAATTATTATTAAAAGAAATATACTCAGGATAAATCACTAATAATGAATAAAACCTGACATTAGTTCATTTAAACAACGAAAACAAATCTTTGATACAGATTGTTATGAATAATTCAAGATAACTCTTTGATTTCAATTGGCAGTAATTGATAATATTTTGAATTATTTTACAACTTTTAACTATTATGACCAAGACAGTTATTATGAGTCGAGATAATGTATTTATCAATGTATTTGACATAAACAAAATACGAGAGTGTTGAATTAAATTAAATTTCAACAATTCTAATCATGTTTATAACAACAAAACAATTTTTTATTATTATAAAAATCAACGTTTAAGATCATTAATTCAGTTTAAATTTTATCAAATAAAGTTATGATACGTTAAATATTTTAAGACATAAACTAATAAAACGTAAGATCATAATAATCTATTACATCATCAGGTTAAAATTAGGTGCTTGAAAAAAATTAATCATGTTTTAAATAAGTATTTACTCAATGTAAAAGTGCCATTTTTCAAATATGTTTGTTGTTATAAAAATATTAATACACTTCTTGTTATCTCGCAATGTTTAGTAAAAATTATTTCTTATCAGGACCAGGAAATATGCCAACACACACACACAAAACAGTTGGCTAAATGCAATAAATTGTCTAGTGTTTCGATCAATTTGATAAATCAGTGAGTTATAAAAATTTAATAATAAATAAATGTTATGTAATTTTAAAAAACCAAAACATAATTAAATTGTAAATATTAAAAAATGAAAATAATAATAAGAGAATACAGTTGTAACGGTTAAAAAAAATACACTTGAAGCAAAATTTTAATTGATTACATTCGCTTTATTTAGCTCCTATAATTATAATTACATACTGAGTCTTGTATACGCAGGGCATTTTCTTTGCTTTGTTAAAAGTTAATATTACTTATATTAAGTTAAGCTCTGTAAATTGAAATTGCAAAGGGCTATTTTGCAATAATATCAAATCAGAAGCCAAAAACTGATTATTTGGGAAATGAAATAGGAGAATAGAGCTCAAGGATAAAGGTTGAGGCGGGTCAGCAACTAAAATAAAATAAAAAATATCCAACGGGATAAATTACCAAATTTATTTTATGTTTAGCAACAGCTAATATCAACTAATAAAGCACGATAAATATTTAAACGGGAATAAAATAAGAACAATAAATAAATAAAAGAAAATAAAATCAATAATTTCATACAGACCCAGAATAAATTCCCACTGTTCGCAACCCAAGGATCGTTCTGGAACAACTTCTAGGTCCAACATTTTGTAACTATTAAGCACGACAAATATCACAGAAACGAGAGTAAAAAGTTATCAAATTAACACAAAATACGGATATTGGAACGGAAAAACTTAAATTAATTCAGCGATAAAAATTAAGACGCAACTCAAAGATAAAAGACGCCATTATCGAACGAGTTCACAGCTGTCTAGGTCTAGAGTTTGTTGATCAACAAATGTGACGTCAGTACAGCTGTTTTACCCCCACTACCTTCTCTTCCCCCACCACTCTTTTATGCTCCACCTTATCCCGCCTCTTCCACCTACCATTTGTATTTACGTAATAATATAATTTTCAGAATATACATCAGGTGACTGTCTATTTTTAAAAGAGTAATAAGAAATATATAAAATATAAAAAATATATCTTTATTACACTCTGAACCCAAGAAAAGGCAAATTTAAACCATCTAAAAAATTAATATCAAACTCGTACTGTAGGAAATATTAGTTTTTAGAATAAAGAGATTTAATATAATATTTATTTTAATGAGGAAAAGGTTTTATTATAATTTGAAGATCTATATGTATAAAAAAATCAAATTAAATAAGAGTGAAGCATTTTTCTAATTAAAACTAGGAAGGGGGGGGGAGCAGTTTTAGAAGTCATAAAATCACATCTGAAAATTAAGGCCTTTAATAAAGAGATAAGTTATTTAAAATAACAAATTTACCAAGTTTTACTGGATAAGATACTCTAAAAAAAATCTAGATCTAATAAAGTTTTACATAAAATTATTTCTCCCTCGACGAGCAAACCTGGGTTAAGTAAGGAACGTCCCCATTTCCATAATTTATGAAAAAGTTCGGAGGGGGGGGGCTTCATACTTTTTAGGGTTTCATGATAATTTCATACCTATACCAAATATGCTTTATATACCTTTCATACTAATACCAAATATGCTTTCTATACCTTTCATACTAATACCAAATATGCTTTCTATACCTTTCATACTAATACCAAATATGCTTTCTATACCTTTCATATCAATACCAAATATGCTTTCTATACCTTTCATACTAATACCATATATGCTTTCTATACCTTTCATATCAATACCAAATATGCTTTCTATACCTTTACATACCAATACCAAATATGCTTTCTATACCTTTACATACCAATACCAAATATGCTTTTTTACATGCTATTATTTGACATTTGGTATATTTTATTTACTTATATTATTTTGATATAATTTTAAGACATTATCATAATAAATGCTAAGAACCAACAAACAATTTCATACAAAAATTAATAAAATTTAAATTTGTTAGCTCTAGATGTTTTATGTACTACTTACTAGAAAATGTATAACAATTATAAATATAGAACATTTAACTTTGAGTTTGTTGCAAACATTTTTTCCTAGGTATTCTGTTTCTTTGAAAAATTAGGGGGAAAAAACCTGTTTTGAAAAATTTAATGGCTCATATCTGAGTGTTAGGTTAGTGCCTGTTTTTCAGCAGGTCTGATAGGCTGTTTCATTTTACCACAAAACTGCCTAATCAATTCACTTTAAGTGAGAGATAAAAATTAATTGAACTTATCGATAAATGGAAACATTTTCTAATATAGTAAATGTAGAAAAATCCCTCTCTGTCTCTCACAAAGTACTTCAGATAAGGATTAAATCTTCTTAACTTCTGTAACAGTAAAATTAGTAGCTCTTTTTCAATAAGTGACTATAATAAGATGGGTGTTTCCTCTATGACGTTAAGCAAGCTATTGAGAAAATTAAATAGGAAGTTGAACAAGCAGCTGCAGCCGTACGGCTAAAGTAATTTTAGTTGTCGCATTGACACACCCCTTTTCCTTTACTCAAATCTATACTTTTGTTAGTTTTTATTACAATCACTTATGTGTGACTAAGACTTACTTCCCAATTATCCAGTTAAAGCCTATTTATCCAGCCAAGGTTTTATTTAAGCTACAGCTTGTAAGCTGACTTCAAGTTTACATGTAAATCCTTTGTTCAAATTCGATAATACATTCTGATGTCAATTATTTTAATAAGTCAGAAAGAGTTGACTATACACTTCAACAATAGCACAGCAATTTCATGTTTATTTGTTCTGATAGTCAATGAACATCATTAAACTTATGGTGTTGTAGGACATTCTTACACAGCATCGTGTACTCTATAAAATCAGATTGATTCCTAGCTTTAAAACATCAAATTTAAATATATAGAGAAGCTGTTATAATCTGTTTCAGCAAAACTTATCATTTGAGCCACAACCTATGAAAATATACAAATGTTGTCTCTTAAAAATAAGTACATCACTATTTTGTTGTCTTTTAAAAAATTAAAGGAACCACTTCATTACATTTAATTGCTACTTGGCCAGGCTGGGTTTCAACTTCCCAGATGTACATCTCACTGCTACTCTAAACAAAAATTTGATTAAATATTTTTAAAGAAGATGGAGCATTACTATAAGATTGAACCAGTCTAAGATGTTATTTTAGGACCCTCTCATAAAGATAACAAGGACAATACTGACCATCATTGTTGTCTGAACAGACAATTGCAGTAGCAAAGGCTTGATTGAAAGTCATACAACATCCATCGAAGAGCTAAAATAGGGGGATCAAATACTCATCTTCATCTACTAAGCTGTTTTCCAACATTGGTAAGCTGCAAATGGCAAACTTTTGGTTTGCCAATGGCTAAGAAGAGTTTTATAAATTGCTTCAAGACATGCTCCTGTCTATTAATGAGTCTAACAGAAGGTTTAGGAATGTAAGGATTAGGGAGAAAGACCTTTACTTTGCCCAGTTATAAAGAATTGAACTATGCCTATGTCTAAACAGTCTATGTCAGGTTTTATTTAGTGAATTTCTCATTTCAAATTTTAATAAATTGCCTTAGTCAAAACTTAACTAAAATGCTTTAAACTAATGTTATTTTCTAGGAGGAACATATAATTTTTACACTTTTTCAAAACACATGTTCAAGCATGTGAGGCATATAGCTTTATCACATCCTATTATTGGACGAATGGTCACATGGGATCTGTTTCAAAGCCCAGCAGGGTAAAACTAATTTTTAAGCAATATTGAAAGTTGAAATCAATGTAGGACCATATTTAGGCTACTTTCCATAAATCATTAAAATTTCTTCAAAATTGGATGAGAACTTCTAAATGTATGGTTATTAATAAAATTATGTTTGTGCACAAGTGGAAGTAAGCAATAGGCGCAGAAGGGTGAAATTAATATGGGGCTAACAATGGGCTAATTATGACCTATTATCAAATTCCATTAAAAATTGATCACTAGTTCATAAGATATTATGGGGTTTACAAAAATGTTGAATGACAGACAGACAGGAGACTAAAAATGTCCAAAAATTTTTTGAAATAAAAAAAAAAAAAAAAATCTTAATTCTTCATAACGATCAAATACTTACATTACCTTTACCGGAACCGAAGTTAGTGCTTTCCAATTTATAAAGATAAAAAGAAATTCCCTTTTACCCTTGGTTCCCTTAACTCTGGTTGAAAATTATTGATTTTTATAAACAAAGCTTCACTACCTATGAGATTTAAGTTGATTAATACATTGTCTCAAATCTAATAACTGTACACATTGAGAAATTGAAAGAAATAGATGTAAGTTAAAAATCCATGGAAACACATAATTGAGATATGGATGGAATCAAAATCCCTCTTAGCCCCCAAGGATCGTAAAAAATAAAATAAAAATAATAAAGTAAAACACCTTTTAATTGATGTGTATTCTTTTTCATAAATACATTAATACATATAATACACAAGTTTATACAGTTTTGTTTTTCAGTAAAAATTAATCATATATATAATAATTACTTGGTTTTTCTTTATATATAAAATTGTCATTATAATAACACTATATTAACAACTCACTTTCCTTCTCCTTTTTTTATCATCTTAATAAAATATATTTACACAATTTTTAACTTATTTGTTAATTTTTTTTGTATTTTTTTGTTTGTATTTTCTTATGAAAAACTAGATAATATAAATAATAATAAATCATTAATTATACAAAAATAAAACTGGAATTATTTTAATTGCATTGGAAGATTTATTTCTAAAAGAAGAGGGGGAAAGAATAATTTTTTTCAGTTCTTCCGAAATAAAAAAAAAAAATTGAGTACAGCGTAATTTCCTACTTAAATTAAGGTTCATTGATAAAAATTGCAAAAAAAGAAACATACTGTTAAACCTAATAATATCTCATCTATTTTACAATATAATTTATAAAATAGTTCATTGAGATATGAACCAATGTTTATTTTCTACTCACTTCAAAAAATGTTCAATAAGGAGGGAGTAAATTGACCGAATTCATTAAAAAAATAAATAAATTTTCTCCCACTACTGTTAACTCTAGATGAAATAGAGAATTTTATATATTCATGGAATATATATTATAATTTACAACTTTTTTAAATTTTTTAAATATTTTTAATAGCAAAAGTAGAAGGCTTTGATAAATAGCAGAGACTTTAAGTGGCATTTACATAAAACTAAGGTGAGAATAATTAAATTACCAAACGATAAAATAAAAATAAAAAACAACATATTTTACACATGAAACATTTTGGTTTATACAGATACTGCTTTTGAATATTGATCAATCTCCCCAAACCTAAATTAATCATGAATTTTAATTGAACAATCGTAGTTAATATCGAAATAGTATATATTAATTGACAACTGGCAATGTATGATATAAAGAATTGCTAATTATGATTGGATAATGATATTTACCAATGAGAGTAGTTTCCACCGGGGTTCAGTAGAACTTGTACCCAGTAAATAAAACTCTAAGAGCAAAATGAATCTGATTATTGTAAAAAAGACACAATAGCTAAAACTCGTTTTCAGTTATAACTCAGAGAATGATAAATTGTCAGTGAACCTAAAATAAGGCATTGGTTAACAAAAAAGTGTTTTAGATTTTTTATGTCTTCAACATTGTCAGTGCATAAAGCAGACTCAGTGAATATTTGGTGGAGTTTATAGTAAAGTATTTGAATTAATAATTATTTTAACATTTAATTATTTATTTATCATGATTTATTCATGAAGGACGAAGATTGGCTTGAAATCTTGCAGTGCTGGGGGAATAAACCAAAAAATCAGCTTTAAAGAACGAAAAAGCTAGGAGATTAAAACCTTCAACCCATTCTGTGATGACTTTATAGAGGTCAAATGCTGCTTTGATAAAAAAAAGTATTATTTTTACGATAGGACACAGTTTTTTTTTAAATCCTGTTTTGTTAATATACTGTTTTTAGTGGACAGACAATATTAATTTTTAACTACACCAAGAAATTTTACGACATTAAATATAACTCACAATTTTATACAGCAATAAAGGTTAATCTTTAAGTAGCTCAGTAATCCTTTAATATCAGCAGGTTTTTTGATGGGCGGTTATAATTATCAATGTTTTATGGAAAACTAAAAATGTTTTTGAAAACCAGGGATATTAAGATAATAGATAATTGGAAAATCCTTGATCTTAAGGGTCGAGGATCAGAAAAGAGAACAAAGGATCATTTGAGCTCACAAATAACTCGAGAAAAGGCAAAAAAGCCAAGGATGTTATAAAATAGGGATAGAGCACTAAGCATACCTCCTGGGTTAAGGGCCGATTAAGAAGTGCCGCCAAGAACTTGGAAAAAATCTACATCAAATACCAGTATGCGCGCGCATTAGTAGGACGAATTTCTTCCCGACTGTTATCAATCGTTTGTCAACTATTGGCTCTGAGGAACAAACCTATGAAAGGTTACGTTACAATCTAGCATTTTAAGCATAACCTTCTTGATCATCTGCAGTTATAACCATTGTACAATCTTACGGGAAGGTAATCTATCCTACTCGGATCTTACTAGATTTTCCAAGTTCTTGGCGACACTTTTATCGCTACGGGAAGGTAATCTATCCTACTCGGATCTTACTAGATTTTCCAAGTTCTTGGCGACACTTTATCGCCTAGCGCTCTATCCGTATTTTATAACATCCTTGAAAAAAACACTTCACAATCAGTTTTCCACAAAACACTCCCGCTGATATCAAAGATTTACTCTGCAACTATATCAAATGATTAATTTTAGGAGGCACTTTTGAAAAAATCATACATTGATAGAATAATTAAAAAATAAAATAAACAAACAACAAATCTCTGCTATTTATTAGCGAAAACTCTATATAAATATCCTTACTAAAAAAATTAGTAGATTCTATTTACAAAAAATTATGCCGCTATGAGTCAAATCCGTCATTATTTGGTAAAAAAATAAAATAAATAATGAAAGTAAATACAAATAGAAAACAAAATGTATTAATCTATTTTTAAATGGGGTAATTTATAATAAATAATTTATTTATTAATTTAATTTTAAACCAAAAATTATAAATATGATTATTTATTATTTTGTACTTACATCTCAAGTATTCAGTCACAAACTGAAATATTTAACGAATTTTGAAAATTTTTGTTAATTAATAATTCACGTAAGTGAAAATTGATANATATGTCTCATCGACATCATGGTATTGGTAGTCGCTTGAGAAACCCTAATTCCTTTTCTGAATACCAATAAATTGTTTATCTTTTTAATCCTTTTTCTCTAACATTACTGGTTCTTTGAATTCGACAGGTTGTCTTATAATAAAGATCATAGTTTTCCGGTGATATCCATGTTACGACGGGTTTAAAGCCCAACGTTGTAGAAGTAACAAGATAGACTAATTTTACCTAAAATTCATATAAAGAACAACAAGATAGTTACTCGATTCAGCATTTTAGATTTTTTAGTTGTTTTAAATTTTCTTAGTTATTTTCAGTTTTTTTTAATGTATTAACAAAATTTTTTATAAAACATAAATATTTTCCCTAGCATGGAATCAAGCACATCCTCTTTCTTTTTGAGGTTAAAGCTATTTTTGCTCAGAAAATAGATATTTTCCTGGAAGACTGCATATGTGGTCATATTATTATTTTTTTTTTTTTTTTTTAAATATTAAATAATAATAGTGAAAAATAGTTTTAAAAAAACTGTACATCCCATTTTTAATAACACAGGTATCAAATAATTCTAAAAATTAGCGTCTACAAAAAACTCTCCTTGTACTAAAAGAGATTTCTTTAAAAAAAAAAATCCAAAACTTTGTCATATTATTAATAATTTTTATTTTTACAGAGGCTCTTATACTTTTTAATAATGATTTAAAAAACGAAGAAAAATTTAAAATATACAAAACCTAAAAAAAATCTATATTTTAAAACAATGTACAGACTTAATAACTAGTTATGTTTTTAAAAGTATTAACAAGTATACAAATTTATAAAATTAAAAATAAAATAGTAATTATTAATAAATTATTAACAATAATTAACTGACTAGATAAGAGCTAAAAATTACTTAATGAATAGTTAAAATGAAAAAAAGTATACACGAGTAAGTAATCACAGATTACTTTTTTTTATAATTACGAGTCTATAATTAAAATTAATAATAATAATAAATTCAAATACAACAATAAAAAAATAATCAACCTCTAACATTAGAGGTGAAGTTATTAAATTAGAAAAAAATATATATATAATACCAAAAGAAAAGATAATATTATAATGTGGCATTAATTTTTAAAGTAGTCAATACAACGAATATTAACATTTTTTATTTATAAAACTGAAAAGTTTTCTGTTCATACAAGAAGTGGATTTAAAGATTAGAGGATCAGTTTCAGCTAAGTTACATTTTCAGCGGTATGTTTAATAGAATAATTCATCAGCAGAAGAATTTTTAGAGGAGAAATTAACTTAAAAGTCTATGTTGATGCCTGAGAGTTGAGTAAAACGTACAATTGAATTTAAAGGTAAGATAGTTTGATGTGTTAGTTAAAGGTAGAAGGGAAAAATTCCAAAGAAGGTAATAATAGAGTGATCCTATGTGTACCCTGTATAATTATTTAAAGGTCGTCTAACTTGGAACCTTGAAGGGTAGGAAGAGAAAGAATTCTAACACGGCTTCATACTGTTGGCAACGTTTCGGCTACTCGAGCCATTTTTGAGCATAAAAATTTCAATTGTTTAATGTTAAGATGACATACAAGGAGCTATATCAATAGTTGATAACGTTAAGAAATTAATTTTTAATTAACTCTATCGTAAAACTATTACTTCAATTCTAAAGCTGAAGAGTTGTGAAAGAGCTCGAGTAGCCGAAATGTTGCCAACAGTATGAAGCAGTGTTAGACTTCTTTTTCTTCCTACCCTTCAAGGATCCAAGTTACACGACCTATAAGTAATAATAGAGGATGCACTCGGCTCAAGACAACCTTTATCCCTTTGACTGCGGTAGGACGCACTATGTGCGTTACATATTGTCTCTTTAGAGAAACTGCACGACGCCTACGGTGCGTCATGGACAGAAAAAGGCCTCCCTCCAAAAAAGGAGAGGGGGAGCCTCTGCCATATGATATCGGTTTGTAAGAGGGGTGGTCATGTTCGTACTAGTCCAAGGGTTGTATGGAGTGAGTCGTTCTTGTTTCCTTTGGTTTTGTGCTTAGCAACACGTGTTTTTGCTTTTTCTTTTTTTCTGGCCCCTCAGCACGCTACTCGCATAAGGTAAATTATACAGTATTTTTTTTATTGATAAAAATAAGTCATTAGCTAGCATTGCTTGTGTATTTACGAATTTTTAGGGATATTATTTGACAAGTTTAGATTTTTTTAACTGGGGCACTAAACATTGCTTTCTTCAAAACGACATGACACCCTTGGTGCGTCATGGTCATGAATGACGCTCCTCTTGCATCAAACTGTTTTCGTAACATTTTGCTCTTCCCATTTTTTATTTATTTATTTTTTTTTTCTTTCTTGTGATATATGTATATTAATTTCTAAAATTAAAACTTAAGATGGCTGGGGTTAAAAGAAACCTTCAAAAAATATATATTTTCATACATATATCAATAATTACGGTGCGTCATGATATTACCCTCTTTTAATTTATTTAGAAAAAGAAACAGGATAAACATGAATTGTTTCTTTTTCTTCACTCTCAGAATTAAAGATAGGCTTTTTAAGTTGATTTCATCTCTTAGACTGTTAAATTATGACTTCTTTAAATAACAAAGCTACTCAAAGTATTGGTGATCTCAAAATCCAGTAAGTGTTGGTTATTATCTCTCTTTTGCTTTGCTAGAGAGTATAGTCAAAATAAAAGGTCTCAAAAGTACAAATTAAGACATTTTAAATAATATATGATTGAAAAGGAAACAAACAAACCACAAAAATAAAACAAACGGTTAATACAATACAAGTAAATAAATAATTAATAAATTGCGTTGCTATACTGTAAAGTTATATAGTTTCTGCACACATATGTTCCACATAAAGCTAAAGATGTTAGTTACAGTGGCATAAGAGTCAAAAGAGTTACTGTTCTCTCATCAAAATAATTTCAGATTTTTATTTTTACATATTCCTTATTGCCAACATTTAGAGTACATAACCAACTTTGTGGTGACAAGATGGTTAGAGTTGCAATAAAAACACAAAATCATAAATAGACGTTTTTTGCATAAGTTAAACACTGGAACAAGCATTCAGTTCTGAAGGGAAGGAGAGGGGGGAATTTACTGTTCAATTAATTTAGACAAGAAAAAATAGGTACATGTTTGGAAAGGAAAAGCTGTATTACCAACCACTTTAACATGTACATTGGTAAAAAAAAGGGAACATAATATGAATCAAAATTCAATTGAATTGATAAACTATAATTTAGTTAACGTTTAGGTTTCTTGATAGAGAGACAATAATTTAATTATAATAGCACTTACTTCAAAATAATCCATTAAAAAAATTTCTTGCCACCTTTTAATAAAAAACATTAAGAGATGGCCTAAAAAGGAGTATTTATTAAAGCCTAATTTTGAAAATTGTAGTACAAAATATTTGATCGTAACCATAAAATTAATTTTACTTTTTAAAACTTGGTCCAATATATAATTTAATCATATATTTGATTTACTGGTAAACAGGTTCCAGGCATTTGAGTCAAAAGTGTAGCAAGGAAATTTTGCCTTTTTAATTTATTTAGCCTAATTAACACGTATACATATAAATGAGAAACAAATATCAATTAAACAAAAATTGGTAACAAGACATAAAAGAGTACAAAATTAAAAATATTATAAGAAATGCCCATATATTGACATATTTTGTGTTATCAATTATTGAGGCTGAACCAAATAAATTAAGAAAACCAAAATTAATTGAGACAGGTTTTTTGATTAGACTATTACTGATTAGTTAACGAACGTTAATCCAGTTACAAAAGTGAGGACATTAAACAGATTTTCAAGGGGAACTGACCCAACACCTAATACTCACTTTCTAAACTTTAATTATGTTTTGATGAGTGGTTTTATAATAGGATAATTCAAATTTTAGTTTTGCAGTAGATTTATGTAGATTTTTAAACTAGCATCATTATCCAATTAGAGAGGGAAAGGGGGAATTTAAGAGTAAAATATAATAAGTTGGCTGAAATAAAGTAATTTGGCTGTCACTAAAAAGCAACAGCAAATAAAATTGAGAAAGAGCTGTAGGTAAAGTGAGGAAAGATTTAAATTCTTAAGCAAGAAGGGATTTTTTGGATGTCATATCTGCGGGAGAATCCAAAATCATAAATTTGAAACCCGCCAAATTGAGAATCGTAAATATGGGACATGTCAAATAATCAAATTAAATAACTAATTAATCTTCCGAACTAACTTTCCATACAGCAAAATTTGCTGAAAACGAATTAAATTCTTCTGAAAGATGGCTAAAAGTATTAAAATAATCCATTGTCATCGTGTCCTGAGCTATTCTAAAAGTTTCATATGTCTAGCTACTCAGGAAGTTAGTTAAAAATCGATTGAAGATTTGTACTGGACAAACAAACAAACAAGAAAGCCAGCTAATAAAAACTTAGTAAAAAGTGAGTTGCATTGGAGCATTTAAAGAAGTGCCTGAGACAACTATCATTCACTAGAGAGTAAACAATAAATTTCAAATAGATCAAGATGCCAGTAGTCCAATCATGATGCTAGATTCTCTTTGGTCAACTGTATAGAATTGATAGACCAATCGTAGAAGAATCGATTGATTGCCAGTTTACCACTTCATAAAAGGAAAACAAAATTTGTGGCAGCTAGGACGACGGATGTAGAAAAAAAAACTTATTTTTTTTTATTAAAATTATTTTTTACCAACATCCGGACATATGATGACAAATTTAGGATCAAATTGAGGATGACGGATAAAAAAATAGTTTTTTGACATCTGTCATCCTAGCTGCCACAAATTTAAACTCCCAATATGTCACTTGGAAAATACATAAATTTATTTAACAAACTGCTAGTTGCAATAACTAAAATGTCATCTCTAAAAAAACCTCTCACAATCCCCCCCCTCCCCGCTTACCTCACTTTAAATAA
>KZ651213.1:1050572-1072379 GCA_001010745.2 Gerris buenoi
AAAAAAAAAAAAAAAAAAATAAAAAAAAAAAAAAAAAAAAAACTGTACAAAGACGATGTTTAGAACTAAAACAGGCCTTTTAAAAAAATAAAAAATAAAAGCAAGGCTACAACGGTGTACTAATTTATACAATTAGCTTGTTTGTACTAATGGAGGAACAATGAGACTAGACCTTACAGCACAGGACTTTTAATAAAACTCACTTCGACAAATTCTTTCTATCTAAGATAAAATTACCTCCAGATAAAAACCATTTTAAAATGAGATATTTCGTTGGAAAAAAATATTTTTAAAAAAAAAATAAAAAAAGAAGAGGAAAAAAACAATAATTATAATACATAAAGTAAAATATGTAAGAAAAAGAATCAAATTTTGTCAATTATCAACTAAATTTTAAGATAGTTTTAATGGTATAAATAAATAAAGTAAAAAAAAAAAGAATAAAACATAAAGCAATGGAATGTTACAAATAAAATTAATGTTATCATTTTTTTTATTTTTTGGAAGTGATAAGGATATAAGCAGGAAGGAAGTGATAAAACAACCTAGTTAAGTTTTTTTTTAAAAATATATTAATTACATTATCATTACTGTCTCTTATCGGAATATTGGTTGGAGAACTTTGAAAAATTGAATGCTTTAATAATAAACAATTTTGGCTTGGAATTATGGATTTGCTTTTATGAGGAGCAGATATTAACATGGAAGGCGTATTTAAAAACCGAAGTATAAACTCCAGAATATTTTGTAGAATCTTGAATCGCAAAGACGTGAGAAATGTATCATAATGATGATTACATCGAGAAGATGAGTAAAGTGGCCGTTTCCCTATTTCTGTAATAACCTAATATTGAGTTGATGAAGACTTAAAAAACCGATGATTTTCTTCATTTTTTATTTATTTATTTTATTTTTGTTTCTTTTAGATCCATTAAGCCCCATTTACACAGTGATAGTTCTCCCATGATAGAACTATCATGTCATAGAACTATCGTGGAGATGTATAGTCTAAACGGCGAGAGTTAACATATTTCAAAACTTGTATTGTGCTCAAAGTTATATCCATATTCTACCTTTCTGACTTGGATACAAAAATAGAGCATTAAATATATTATAATTGGAATATTGTCTAAAACAAAATCTGATATCAAACATGAAGCAAGCTATCATATTTTTTACCTTTTAGATCTGTTATCACGTGATATAAAAGTATAAACATACAATAAGCGAATAAGCAACTAGTATCTAGCGTGTTGAGTACTCTGACTGCTGTGATAGGACACTCAGCAGGTGATAGTTGATAGTTATATTGCGACAAAATCTACATGGTGATAGTTGCTATCGTAATCACAACTGTCGTGTCAACTATCACCGTGTAAACAGGGCTTTAGGGCAGGTCATTATAGGATAGAGGGATCAGCCACTTCATGAATCTGAGATCATCAAAGTGGAAATTTATCTCAACATCCACGGAATCCAACAAGAGTTTTCAGACAGTGGTTTCAAGAAAATGGGATAACCATTCACCCACACAAATAAAGTTTCTTAATATTACCAACCTTCATGAAGACTTTTTTTTAATTTTAATAATTACTTATCCATAAGTCTAATTATAAACAAGATTCAATAAAATTGTTCGAGAAGTTAGTGTTTTGACTGAGATTTAAGAGAAGACTGAGAAATAAAAAAAATAAATGTATTTATTTTCATTTACTGGTTTATTTCTTTAGGTCGTAACGCTATATCAATAAATAAAGCATCTCGGCTTTCACTCTAACTTCTAATGATAGTGCTTATTTAAATACTAGCTCAAATAAACCAAGAATAGTTGAAAATCAGAAATAAGTAATCAAACCTTTCATAGATAAACAACTAGACAACCCTGTGCAGACAATAATACTGCACTGAAAACATAAAATATATCAAATTAAGAGAAAAATACACTCATTCACAGCCTTGCAGGGAATGATCATATAAATATACCTCAATCAATGCACATCCATTAACACATCATTCCCAAATGAGTTGACTTGATTACAGCAAGTAAACACTCCATTAAACAACTCAATTCAAGCTTTAGTCAATTATAAATTGACTAA
Organism: Gerris buenoi; assembly: GCA_001010745.2. Classification (NCBI taxonomy): domain Eukaryota; kingdom Metazoa; phylum Arthropoda; class Insecta; order Hemiptera; family Gerridae; genus Gerris; species Gerris buenoi. The sequence goes on from KZ651213.1 coordinate 1,052,672, forward strand.
AGCAAATACCCATTAGAGATAATATTGAATTAATGTGAGCATTATCAATTTGAATAGCAAATCTCAAAAGTTGTATGATATTATCGAAAAGAAACTTAATTAATCAGCCCAGCAAAGTTTCGCATAAGTTAAAGAGAGCCTGAGTTTTATCTGACACATCAGTTGGTCTGTACAGACCACTGTATACATTTATTTCATATTGTAATAAATTATTCAAACTTCAAGAAGTTAGTAAAAGCCAGATTAAGTTTTACTTGAGCAATTGATGAAAAAAATAAGAGCAACCAAAACTATTATTTTATAATTAATTCTCATTATTTACATTTATTTAAATCAAATAAAGTATATGATGAATATTGCAATGATGGATTATTTTAGGTGTAAGAAAAAAATGACGATTAGATATGAAGATGACCTTAATCAGCGTAGAAAAATTTCATCTAACACCTAAAATAATCCATCATCACAATATTCATCATATAATTGAAGAAGTTATTCATAAACTTAATGTTGATAATTCAAATAAATTATTAATAATATCAAATAACGCAAACTTAGGAGTTACTTTTTTCCAGTCTTAATACTAAGGTAACAGATGAAATTTAAGCATGATAAAAATAATAAAGCTTAGTTTTACGGTGAGATCGGTGATACGAAGGTATTGAAATCCGACATTTCGCTTCCACCACAGGAAGCATCTTCAGGGTTATGATGCATGTCTAAATTCAACCCCCTTCATTACACGAATTTTACTGGAAAACCAATCTGTTACGAGTCAACCCACAGAAGCCTATCCATCAAGTTGATAATGAATAATACTTAAACTTATGGGAGCTCTCTTGGCTAGCTTAAATTACCGGAGGGTAACATTTTGAGTGTGTTTATATTAACTCCAATATTCAGAAAACTGGATTATACTTCTCTACAAGTTACTTTGACATTTCTAAAGGGAAATTAGAGCAATAAAAGATAAAAATTAAGCAGTTGATAATATTTACCCAGCAATTTAGAAATAATAAATAATTTAAATAACTAAAATCGTATTAAAAAGCAATCATTTTCAAAGTACTCCAACCTATATCAGACTGGTAAAAAACTATCTGGTTTATTCAGTTATTTATTTGTTTTTTAGTTTTTCCATAAAAAAAATAAAAAATAAAAATAATAATAATAATATAAAATTACAAATTAAGTATAATCGTATTCACTATTCATACAAAGGTTAAATCTTTGGAATAGACTGCAATCGGAGTACATCAATACTGAACTCAGTGGAAGTACGTCAGAAGCAAGTTGTAAGCCTTTTTCACGACAATTGCATTAAAATAATATCATGATTAAAACATCCACATCAGAATATTAATTATTAAAATCATGATAGTTTTATATTAGACATAAGTTCAATAGATAAATTGTTTTTTAACTTGAATAAATAAAATGTTTTTCAAAAACTCAGATAATATTGTGACATTTTTAACAGCACCCCATTATCTTTTTTATAACACCTGTATTTACAACAGGACATCCAATATATTAAATTTATGGGTAAAAAGGAAAATTAAAATATTGTTGATAATTCTAAAAAAATGATTTTATATAAATTCACTTAGTGTTTCTGAAACCAAAATTATAGGGTGGTAAAGTATGCTTGGAAATTTCACTTTTTTATTATAGTGGAAATATACACATGAAAGAAGAAAACATAAATTTTACTTTGTCAACAACAGTATGCTATTATATTAACAATAAGATAAATTAAAACATACTGAATTTCTACTGAGCAAGAAGAAAAATTATTAAATTACAAATTAAACTGGAAAAGATGACAAATAAAAACTGAAGGGTGAAAAAATAATTTGTTTATTGTCAAACCACAAAAGAAAATGTTTAGTACAATCAAGTATCAACCACTCTAATTTATTTGTTAAATACCAACCACAATTAGAGGGTAATTTTAATTTAAAGGCATTAAATAAAAAAAAGGAGAGCAAAAATATTTTTTAAAGCAACTAAAATAAAACTTTAAAGTTTGTGTGATGTGGTAAAAGAAATAGCTAATTTAGTAAGAAACCAGAAAATGTGGATGAGAATCATAAAAATTCAAATTTATTTAAGAGAATTTTATATATTAAAACATTAATCAAGAAAGTGGTCAAACATTTTCCTGAGATACGTTAAAATTGAGATTTTTAGAGACATGAAAAATGCATATATTTTAAACTATAATTTTACTTCTACTCTGTATACCCTTAGTTATTCAGTTTTGTGATGGCAGTGATTTGATTATAATTAAAAAATAAAAACTAATATTCACAATATACTGATAATAAAAGTCTATACTTTTTAATTAGATTAGTTGTCATGGAATAAAATTTAAAAATTAGTGTATTTTTTTCCATGTGTGTATTTCTTGTGCATCAAACTCTGATGAACTGTATAAGCTTTTAAAAAATTGAGTGTATACATGATTTTTGTATCTGTATTACAGTCATACATCCATGCATTGATAAAACTATTCTCCTGACTTAAAAACTGTCGGCTGAAAAAGCTTAGAAACTGCTTATAAGTACTCACTGATGACATTCCAACCTAACTCTTTACAACACAATGCTGAACTTGACAAGGAAGCCTCGAAGGTCCAGCGATGTGCTAGCAGCATGATGAAGTTTCACCACACTCACCTGGTTGTGTTAGTTTGATGAAGTCTCTTGAATCGTTTGCAGTTATTTTCCTTTGGTCACTCGATCATTTTCGATCCGCTTCCTCTCACTTCCCTACCCTAATGCAAAGAATAAGATATAATTACACAATATTTTAAATATTTAAAAACTAAATGATAAAAGAGGAAAACCAGGAAAAAATTAAAAAATATTGTTGTTTTGCTTCCATGTTTATCACAGGTAACGGAATCTATGTGATCAATTCTGACAAACGAACATTTTTGATGTCAACAATTTCAAATATTCCAAGGCAGTAATCTGTTTCAGACATCAAGGAATTTTTTTTTAATGCCATTTATAATAATTATTTAATTTTTAAAGTTGTAATCTAGTACAATAATTCAAAGGCTTAGGCTTATTAAACTATAATCCAAAAATTGTAGGTCTTAAGGTAAGTTACTGAGTCTCATAAATAGTTCACTCTGTAGTTTATTCTTAGTGCAAACACAGAGGGAATTTTGGTGCTCAATTGAAGTAGTTTAGTTCATTTGCTTACTTTATGAGCATCTAGAAGGTGCTTCCAGGATTGAGAGTGAATTATTAGGAATAATTGAGAGTGAATTATTAGGATTAATTGAGTGACTTGAAGGATCAAAATCAATTGAGCTAAAATGTCACCACCAGAAGACCTGGAATTTCTGTATTTTGGTAATTTATTTGACTAAAGTCATCATTTAATTAAGCTCAATGATAGTAAACATTTTAATTGTTATTAAAGGTTTACTATGGCCTTAGGCCCATTTCACTAGCACAGTGATAGAGAGTTCCAGCCACTTCACACATCAAGCCCCTGGTACAATATACCGCCAAAGCCAGTATGGTGTGATTATTAATAATAATAATATTTGGCAAAACAACCCATGAAGGGCTAGGGCCTGCCAACGGGTTAATACAACTAAGTTTAACTAATCAGAGCNTAGAGATGGGCAGTATCGAATTCGAAGTATCGATGTATTCGAATACAAGCCTGTATCGAAGTATTCGAATTCACAGTTCTGAAACGAATTCGAATACTTTCGAATATATCGATATGGTGAAATCGTTGCAGCTTTACCAACTAACGAATTCTTTGGGTAGTTCAATTCAAGCTATGTATCGATACTAGATCGAGATAGAATTCGAATTCAACGAGTATTAATGTGTGAAGGAGAAGGGGGTGGGTGTGGGTACCCCGGCCACCCCCTTAGCATAGACATAGACCATAGACCACGGTTCCTTCCTAACTTTATCTTTATCATCCTTTTTTCTACTATCTCACCTTGCTATCTCACTACCCCCTCCCAACTAACCTGACCCCTACCTAACCTAAGGGCCTGGCCTGACGGACGGCCTGACGATATTTTTGTCTATTTTAATCCAGTGTGATTTCTTATCTCGATTACGACACCTGCTAAGTATCAAGATAATAAAGACGCTACTCGCTCGCTACTTCTCTACAATACATACAACAAAACAAACTGTAAATTAACTCTCCCTTTTTTCGATTCATTCTAACCCTTTAACTTTAACAGTATTTTATTTATTTTAATTTCCATTAACCCCTCAGTAAATATTATTTAGTATTTTATTTCTTTCAGACTATATAGTATTCTTTTTATTTTTTAAAGATTTTTTACACCCTTTATTGTTCAATTATTTATAATTTCTTTTATAATTATTCAATCATTATAATTTAATTTAATATTTTTATTAAATTCCCAATCGCAATGGCACCTACAAGATCTCTTGTGTGGGATTTTTTTTCAAAAAAATCCGAGAAGGTGGTCCAATGTAGTTTATGTAAAACGGAGATAAGTAATTCAGGCAACACTTCTAATATGAGAACACATTTAAAACGAAAGCACTTCGACGCATTCTCCCGGTTTAGTAACCCAACAAATAAATCAAATAATAACCCAGATTCTAATAATAACCCAGATGATCCTTCTCCTTCTTCAGATATAGTTTTTAGCAATAGTTCATCAGCTTCCACCTCTAATGCAGCACCTTCCACTTCCACCTCTAATGCAGCACCTTCCACTTCCACTCCAGTTAAAAAAATTCGTCAAACCACACTAGTAGGAAATATGCAAGCTAAAGCTTTGCAACCCTCAAAAATTAATAAAATTAACTCCCTCTTAATGGAATTTATTTGTAGAGATTTTCAACCAATATCCATTGTGGAGGACTTAGGGTTCAAAAATTTAATTTATGAACTAGAGCCCAGGTATCTCCTTCCCAGCCGGAGGACTTTAACTAGGAGATTTCTCCCTGACAAATATTTAGAAATTGAATCAAAATTAAAACATCTTTTGTCAGGGGTAGAACATCTATCGATCACCGCTGACGTGTGGACATCGATTTCAAATTGTGGCTATCTGTCTGTTACAGCCCATTTTATTTCCAAACTAAATCTTTATAGCTGTATATTGAGTACAGAGGAGTTAGGGGAAAGCCACAATGCAGATGCCATTTCAAATAAATTACGTCTCTGTTTAGACAAATGGGGAGTCAGTTATAAAGTAGTTGCCTTAGTAACTGACAACGCAAGTGTCATGAGCTCTGCAGCAACTAAGCTAGGATATGAAAATATACCCTGTGTTGCACATACCATTAATTTGGTTGTAACAGATGCTTTAAAAAAAGATAATGAAATCATAAAGCTTAGAGGAAAATGTAGAGCAATTGTGACATTTTTCAAAAATAGTACAATTTCTTCAAATAAGCTGGCATCGATGCAGGGGAAGATGGGTTTGCCCATCCTTAAATTGAAGCAAGAATGTCCAACTAGATGGAATTCAACCTTAATTATGTTTGAGAGGTTAGTAGAAATTAAGGATCCCCTCTCTGCAGTGTTGTCAACAGTCGCCAAGGGCCCGCCTAATTTAACACCAGAAGAATGGGAAGTACTGGAAGATTTTGTCCCAATTTTGAAGCCATTAGAACTGATGACAATAGAGCTTTCAGGGGAAAACTATCCAACCATATCACGAGTGATACCCTTATTGAGAGGCGTGCAAACTGTACTCTTGGAATGTGCCCCTAAGACAGATGCAGGGACTTCTTTTAAACACCATATAATTTTAGGGTCATCGCTAAGACTAGGGTCTTACGAAACAATGGATTTGCCAAGTATAGCCACGGTGTTAGACCCGAGATTTAAAGAGTTAGGGTTCGGGAAAGCTGAGAATGCAAAAAGATCTCTTCTTCTGATCTCTGGAGAGTTAGAGACTAAAATCTCTTGCAGGGTATCTTCCACATCTCACCCTCTGCATTCATCATCTGAATCGTTGCCTACTTCATCCGGGTCAAACCCGAGCACTTCAATGCTATGGCAGTTTTTAATAAATAAAACACAATCACAAAATCGCAGTCCGGAAACACCAGGCGAGTTAGCCAAACAGACCGTAGAAAGATATACCAACAAGCCGGCTGCAATGTTGTCATCTTGCCCAATAAAATATTGGTCAAATGAGGAATATGGCTGCCCAGAGTTATCAAAAATGGCATTTAAATATCTTTCTATTCCTGCCACGTCAGTGCCATCTGAGCGCTTATTTTCAAAAGCCGGTTTGACGTTAACCGAAAAGCGTAACCGTTTGAACCCCACAAATTTAAATAAATTAATATTTCTTAATCACAATCTCAAAATTAATTTCGATTAAAACATGTTATATATATATATATATANCCGTACTTTATCTACGATTGTTAGATTTTAATAATAAATGCAGAAAAAAATAATAAACTTTCGTATGTAAGCTTGTATTTCTCTTTTGATAAAGATGGCATCAATTCGTTAGTTGTATTTTGTGCCGAATTAATTTTCGGAAGGAGTATTATTCTCCTCATATTCATCATAATCACTTAAATCACTCATTGATTTTCACAAAACACTCAATACAAACAGTTAATTTTATTAAATAAACATCAAATTAGTTATGTTAAATGTAAACAAACTCGCTAATCGTGTGTAAAGTTGAAGAATTCTTCTTATTTTCATCACTAGAGTGGAAAAAAAGAGGAATTCTTTAAAACTATGAGACACGCATGCGCAATTAATACAGCTGTGTAAAGAATTACTTTCTACTAATCTAAACAGAGATACAATGTTTATATTACGTATCAATTGAGATAAAGTAATTTAATCCACATGGCCACGCTGGCTCCCTAGGAAAAGAGAATGAAAAAAAAAGAGGGAAAAGATTAGAAAAATAGTTACCCTATGTTGGTGCGTGTGATTTGTTGTGGAAAGCAGTGTTGCTAACTGCCTTACAGCTTGGTTAATAGAATCGATCACAGCCTGAGTTTCATCTCTTTCCTTAGATAAGTCTTGAGACTCTCTCTTGAGGTTGGCCAGTCTTTCCTCTAGCCTTTTCGCTTCTTCTCTCGCCTCCTCTAATCTCGTCTCAGATTCTTTGCAAGTCTTTTTAAGCACTTGGGCTTCTAAACTCCTTTCTGTTATTTTCAGAATGAAAGAAAAACATAATAATTGGAGGTTTATTTGATTTTATCGTCTATAATACTATTGGAAATAATATGAATTTTCATGCTGTTGGTCCAACTAGACAATAATTTACTATTGGTCATTTCAGTTCTGATAATAGATAGAATGCATGGTCTTTTCTTCCACATAAAGGTAGGTTCATAGAGTGCGTTTCTTATGCGTGTTTGAACTTGTTAAATAAATAAAAACATTCATGAAGTCGTGGATACGAAAATATAAACAAGAGGGAAGAGGGCGGGAAGGTTTAATTCAGGTTAGCTTCAACGAGAAAAGTTGGAACCAACTTTTCTCGCGACATGTTAGGACAGCCAATAGTCTTTAGAAGCGCGTGTAAAATACGCAGGCTATGAACCCCCCTTAAAGCCTTCAACAGCTTCAGTTATAGAATATATCTTTGCTTCTTTACAACTAAATATCACAGATATTAAAGACACTTGATTAAGTGGATTTGCGAATATTAGGATTTTTCAATGCTTTAATTCAGTAATTATATATGTTGTTAAACACATTACAATGAAAGTTAGCACAGGTACTAATTCATTTATAACGCTATTACTTAGTTTAGTGATAAATAATGGCTTACCTATACTATAAGCCTGGTAAATCTGTATGATGTGGTCAATGCCAGGCCAAGTATTCCAGGGTGAGTCTACTTCCATCTCTTCCTCTTCAAGTTCCTTCATTCTCTCACTCCACTCCAATAGGAAGACAACGATTGAATTCTCTCTCTTTTTACGTCTTCTTTCACTTAGAACTTCATTCCATATCGCTTCGTGATCTAAAAAAACAAAAATATTACAAAAAGATTAGATTAATTAATTTTTTTTCCAAACAAATTTTTAAAGATATAGAAGAATGTTATTAAAATGAAATATTCAGTATGTCCCAGGATCGGCTTGACGATACCAACAAATTTAATTTTTGACAAAACTTCATTCTTGATCATCTCTCCTGCATGTCTTTTCAAATGAAGATTTATCGCATTAAAAATTATGTTACATGTAATCTGTTCCCAAAAATTATGATTTTTTTTTTTAAATCGCACAAGAAACTGGTCTAAATTTTTAATTTTATGAAAAAAGTCATTCTTTATAAAAAATTATATTTTTCTTAATATGAAAGAAAATACAAAGAAAGAATTGTATTTCACCTTTTGAAGATTGTGTTGAGTACAACAATTAATTGTTGAAGACACCATTTTGATTAAAATAAAAATTTATTAAAAAGAAAAAAAAATTGAAGTAAATTATTTTTTATAAACATAACATTAATAGCAGTCCGTGACAAACGAGAGTTAGTGTGTTAACAGCCCGGGAAATCGATTGACACAGATTGGCCAACCTCTGAGGGAAAAAATAAAGCCACTACATTCATCTTCTTATATGGTTATCCAGAGGGCAAATCTTGAGCTCTCATTGACTCCCCAACCCATTTGCTAGTTTTTCCCGTGCTGTCAACGCGCTTCAACGTTGTTCCTGTTCCCTTCCCCTACCAATACCATATTAAAAACAAAAACATCCCATTGAAACATTCGACTTGCGGGTTCAGTCTCGGTGTATATCTTTACTTTGCATACCCTATTCCCGCTATGAAACTGTTTTCAGTCGATTGTTTTTTCCCGATTCAACTTATTCATTCGGTTGTTTTTTCTAGTCGGTTGTCCCAACTCTAATTTTTTGGTCATTTCAATATCGTCAAGTCAATCCTGGGACATACTGTACAAACAATAGAAATGAAAGAGATATAAAATCACCTTTTCTCCTAGAGTTGGAGACGGAAGATAATCCTAGGACTGAATTGAAGAAGTTATTCTTAGAAGGATCCTGTACAACACGGGCAGGATGCTGGTTAAGCATTGGTAGTTCTACCCTAGGCTCCTCCTCAGATTCCGGTTTTACTTCTTCTTTCTCTTCAACCAATCGCAAGCTTCCTATTACCTGTAGTCAAATAAAATTGTAAATTTATCGATAATAGTTCGTAACGGTTGTAATTAAAAAAATGATTAACCTATCAAATACACTTAAGGATTGAACAAATTCATACCGAGACCACAAAATAAATAATAAAACAGTAAGAACCTCGCTTACACGACCCTCAATAAAACGACAACCTCAATTGCAAGTGCAATATCAAATCCCCTTGAGATTGCCATAACACATAATGTTAAATTAATCTCTATAACACGACTAATTATCTAAGCAACCTCAAGAACACGGATTTTTTCCAATTCACAATATAACTCAGAACCAGTATAAAAAGTCATTTTGCGAAGTCAACCTCTATAACGCAACTCTATACAGGAATGAGGTACCTTGAACAAGTCTAGACTTGAAAACCCCGCCCATTAACCTCGATAACAAGACTGATAGCCAAAATAACATTGATAACACGACCCTCAACAAAAAGGGTACCTCAATAACAAGTCTGTTTCCCTTATCCCCTTAAGACACTTCTTATCGAGGCTCTACTGTAATAGTACCCTCGAATACCACTAAATAGTATATGTTCTATAATACTAATATTACAATAAACAGAATTTAAGTTTTAATTAGTGAAAAAAAAAATAATAATAATAATAATAAACAACAACAGCATTTTAAACTAGTGGCTATTTAAAATCTTTATAAATTCAGAATTTATGAAAAAAATTCATCAGAAGCACCTTGTCAAGGCTATTTTGGCAATTAATTATTTTTTTTTACGTTCTTATGTTAGTAACTATATAAGGAGAGAGTATTGTGATAGTGTGAAAATTCAATTTTGATGGATTTACACGTTTTGAGGACCCCTGAGTCCAAAAATGACTGGTGGTTGGATCGCTAGTGGATCTATGCACACCCTTCTGGCACAGCACCGCTCTTTTTACTTGGTCAGAACCCTCTTACAAGGGTATCCCAGGCCCCCTGGCATTTGTATCCACAGAGGATTCCAACATTTTTTAAAAAAAGAAAAAAAATATTCACTTTTACATCGTGTTATCTCATTAAGGATTAATTAAACCAGACACGGAGAAAGTTCGACACGGGTTAAGTGACCTCTCATAAGAGCTCTGATCATTGTGGAAATTCAAAAGTAAAGAAGTTAAGTTGCTTACCCTAGACCTGAGGAGTTTGTCAAGCTGGACTTGATTACAAGTCTGCTTAGTAGTCAAGCCAAGCCTGCCAAGGAAATCAAGTTTCTCAGGTTGGGTTTCTAATTTGGCACAGGGTCCTTTAGTAAGAACTATATCATAATCTTCTTCTTCTTCTCCAGATTCTTCTCTTCCTTGAGCAGCTAGGTCTAACCGACTAACCACCTAAACACACGTACCAAAAAAACATAATTTTTTACTATTCGTGTAAATTTTTTCTAACTTAGTTTAAAAGTGACTAATATTTTCTAGCCAAACAGTGCATAAACAGAGTTCTTTGTGAATCCACTAGAAATCAGCATTTCTACTACCAAATGATGCCCTCCTACAACCAATTTTTCCCCCTAATTTTAAAGGTGCAGTGAAAGCCCTCTTAACTGGCACCTTGAGACCAAAACAAATTTTTCTAGAAACAAGAAAAATAAAATAAAATAAAATAAAGAAATACTTGAGGAGCATTGTATCACAGATGGACATACATCTGTGTATCGGNTGTGTAAATTTGTTGTCTTTTTATTTATTTTTATAATTTAATTTTTAGAACAATGTGTAGTTATTTTATTTTATATATATTTACACTTTTTCGATTTTATTGATTGTCCATTGTTAACATTATATTCAGTTAGTTGCTTGAGTGCTTACTCCAACACTTTTTCCCTTTATATTTTCATGCCATAAATATAAGCTTAAGTATAATCTTAACACAATCATCTTTCAATGACTTTGAACCCTTCGAGCGCAGATTTCACAGGAAAACCAAGGAATCTACATGTTTCAGTGGCCTATTTACGAAAATTTAAAATTTGTTGCGTGGTGTATAGGGCTCTAGGCGAAGTTCCCACGTTAAATTGAACTAGCGCGCCGTAGCAAGAACCTCAGGGGTGGTGCGGAATTCTTGCCACTGTAATATAATTATTGACATTAATGCTAATATTATGTTACCTATACATAATAATGTTTATATATTTTTAATACTTATTGTAAAAAGGGTTACCAGCTAGTTTAAAATTTAAGCATATTACTAGCCCGTAAAAAAAGTTTTTATTATAAATCATTTATATATTTTATAAGACCGTTTTTATTATTTTATATTTTTTGATGAGACCCTCATTTATTATTATATTGAATGTTAATTTAATAAATGGTTTTATAAGATAATATGCATGCGGCTCTCGAAGTAGAATCTAGAATTTAAGGTGTGTAAATTTATTAAGATTAAATTTCTAGGTGTGGTGGCGTTTGTCTGGTGAAAATCAGACATGTAGAACATAAGTTTTAATATCGGGGGTCCGCGAAAAATGGAGGGAGGGGCGCAACAAGAGTGTAGGCGTAGAGGGTGTAAGGCCTATTTGAATTTTTATAAATTTATTTAAAAATAACAAAATTAAGATTTCAGTATCCCGAAAACAGATTTATTTTTAATTTCTGAATTCAATGTACTCGTATGAACTCATATGATTCATTCAGACTCGTTAGAAGTATCGGGTTCGGTTTCGGTAGTCGAATTCGATGTATTCATTAAGCTTAAGAATTGATAAGCGTCGTATTGGGAGGATATCGATATACTCAGGCATAGTGTATTCAAAAGAATTCGAATTCGAAGTATCGAATACAAGTTAAAAGTATCGAATACGAATTCGATACTTATAAGAACTCGATACTGCCCATCTCTAGCCTTGGTGGCAAGCTGTTTCCTGGGGGCTTTGCCACCAGTGGACTTCCTAGCTGTTTGCTTGGTACGAGCCATTTTATGAGTGTTATAGATGCAAGGGTGTTAACGTTAACAGTACATGATCTGTAGTCAATTTAAAGGAATACTTATACTCAGGGCAGATTTTCCGTCCATCCTATTGGCCGAATTTACTAGACCCATAGGGCCAATAGACTACCGCCTTTATTCTATCATCCTATATAACCACCTCGAAATTAAGTGGGCATAATCATTCTAATCTGAAAAAATCGTCGTAGCTCCTTCCCGCACTTAATCAACATGACTGGCAGAGGTAAGGGCGGCAAAGGTCTTGGCAAAGGTGGCGCCAAGAGACACAGGAAAGTACTGCGAGACAACATCCAGGGTATCACCAAGCCTGCCATTAGGAGGCTGGCCCGTCGCGGCGGAGTGAAACGTATCTCTGGACTCATCTACGAAGAAACTAGAGGCGTCCTCAAGGTATTCCTCGAGAACGTGATTCGTGACGCAGTAACCTACACCGAACACGCTAAGAGGAAGACCGTTACTGCCATGGACGTGGTTTACGCGCTCAAGAGGCAAGGGCGTACCCTCTATGGTTTCGGCGGTTAAGGCGCTAAAACTTAACAGTGCTCGACAAGCACCAACCAAATCTCAAACGGTCCTTTTCAGGACCACCAATATATTATCTTTCTTTCCAAATGATCCTCTCTAGCAAGCTCTCAGTCGACGAATGTAAGCGTATTTAAGCTGTTTTTTTTTTTAATTGATTTATATTAATCCAGTAGACACAACAACCGCCCTTAAATAATATGTATATTGTCCTAAAAGATCCCCTTCTTAACAATAATTATTCTTCAGGGAGATTTGCAGTGACTAGCAAACTCACTAGATCCCCGATTTCTTCCCAAATGGTACTGAAAGAATGGCCAATAAAGAGAGAAGTTAATAAAGATAATTGAATCGGTTATTTCAGAAACAGCACATGTGACATTTTTAACATTTTGAGAAAAACAAAGAAAACTGTTTCACACCAAACTCTTGATTCCTAAATTAGTCTAAAAACTATATGTTTTAATTTAAAGGTTTTCAAAATGTTCTATGTAATTAACACGGCCTAAATGTTTGTTAAAAAATTCACATGTGCTGTTTCTGCAGTACATCACTTTTTCAATTTTGTTTTGGAGGATTTATTAATGTTAAAACTTCAAATTTAAGGGGCAAAATCACTTTTTATTACACAATAAGATAATATTGGGAGTTGCCTTTGGGCCGTGACACGGGTTAGATCGGCTCTACGAAAACTTATTATTTGCTAGGTTGAAACAGCAGTTATAGCGCTAATTTTTGGCATAGTGGTAAATCAGTGAACTATCGTTAACTAAGTGAAATCTCCAATGGATATTTGCAGTGTGAAAGGAGTAGTATATAAAATCCGTAAGTAGTAATTTCTTACAATTAGGCTAGTTTTATCTTTATAAAGCTAGGCAGGCCCAGGTAGAGAGATAAGAATCCCCCACCAGAGATTAACAAAACGGGATATTCCTAATCTAAAACAAGATAAGGATTTTCGTATACTACATATAAACAAGCTTCCTTGTGTCATAGCTGTCACCTTACCCTGATAAACAAGCTTATCAATAACATTTCATTCCTTCTCAGCTGACTGATAAAAAGAAAGGAAATCAAAACAAAAACATGTCAGACTATAATAATATAGCTAAACTCTTACTAGATTTTAAAAATGAGTTGAAGGATGAAATAAGCGAACTAAAGGGTGACATTAAAAGAATTAAGGAGGAATTAAAGAGTGACATAGCGGATGTGAAACAACTACAGGTAAAAAATGCTCAACAACTACAACAACAAGAAAAAAGAATAGATTTACTCGAAAAAGAAACAAGGAAAAGAAACGTTATAATAATGGGATACAGAGAAGAAAGAAATGAGATCTTTTCAGATCTTGAAAAAAGTNACAGCTCTAGTACCTTGAAATTTAAGTTACTGTTTTTATAAGTGGTAATTTCTGACTTTTATACTAACCGCCTCATTGCTAAAAACATTAAAGTACACCGCACAGTAATATGTAAACTTTTCAGCTAACTACAACAGACAAGTGTCCATAATGATCCAAGGTTCAATAACCTATAAGGGTGGATTTATCTAACCCTCCTCCCATTTGTTCTTAAAAAATCAATCAATGACATGGTATCTACAACAAATTTATTTACATTAACTTTGTTCTATGAAATCTCTGTTGACCTCAGTACATAACTATGTAATAAGAGTAATAATAATAATTTTAATAATTATTTTTAAAAATAAAATAATAATGTTAATTAAAAAAAAATATTTGTGGCATACTTACATTATCCTTATATACGAAGTGGTTCTCCGGAGGATAATAGTTAGACGAATAAATAGGCAGGTACTGATCGACTATAGGTAAAGTTGGTTCAAAGGTTATAACCTTAGGCCTGGGCGGGGGTGCAGATCCTTTACTCTTGGGCGGATCTTCAAATGGTCTCACAAACTTACCACTATTGCTACTACTACTCACTGATTTACGATCTATAACAATATAACAATAATAATTGTAATTCCTAGTTATATAAATTTAAAAAAAGAAAGCAGAATGTGTATTTTAAGCACTGAAATTAAACAATTTATGAGATTGTGCCTTAAAGTATGTATATTCCATGTACAAAAAAAAATGAATTTAACAAACATTAGATGCCAATTCTTTAAAATATTAAATCAGTAGTTTTGGTAACTTTATTTTCATAGAGAATTAAAATAATATGTACAGATATTTGTAATTCCTAGTTACTTAGTAGTATACTTTTCCAGTTTAGCATAAAACTGTTGCAACAATATTTAAACATATTTTTTTATGAAAAATATATATATAAGATTTAAAAATTTGATAACAATATTCAGCAGACGTTGCTTAATTTGATCACTTTTGGATCCACACAAAGAGATAACATTAACCGTCTGATTAATAAGCAAGAGGTACTACAAGAAGAAGTAAAATTCAAAACGAAACAAAATTAGAAACAAGACTGTGTTTATTACACACACTGAGTGATAGTCCAGGAAACAGCGTGCAAAAAAGTGTCTGACTAAAAGCAAGCTAAAATTTTGAGTACAAGTCAATCTTTTAACCCCTATTAAGAATATATGGTTGGCTAAGTTCGTCTGCGGGACTTAGCTGGGCAGTAGGCATTTGAAAAAAACAAAATGGTGGATAACGGCCATGTCCCACCAATTATGGTGGACAGTATGATTTTCATGATCTTGAGTACAGAATTAGTTAGTAGACCAAAAATCAAGTCGATGTTATTTTCACACTTGATAGGTTAGTTATTCAAATATTACTAAAAATCAACGTNAATTTTAATGAAAGTTTGTACGCTGTGTGGTTATACAATCCACATTGTCACATAACTTAATATATGCCTCATATACTACAAACATTGAAATTAAATGTAATTAAACAGGAATTTATTTACATATATTTTAAGTACAAAGTACTTAACATTAATAATTACATTTTTTTCTTGGAGAATATGTAAATTTAATGTTTTAAGTATTATATAATGTGTAAATGTTGAGTAAATTAAGTGACAGTGTGAGTAAGCATACAGCCGAGCAAAGTCTCATAAAAATTTAAAATTTAGTGCAAGGCAAGAAAATTGCCTCGAAGGGAGGCAAAATATTCCTCAAAAGCTGATGAAAATACACGACTTCTTTGTTAATTTATTGTTTAAGCTAGTTTATAGTTAGAATATTAAACGTAATTTATTTAAGGTTTCAGGTCAGAGCAGAGAAGAAATCAATCGAAAATAGTAGTGGTCCAATTGATAATAAATAGTATTAGGTTGAATTTAGGGCTTACCTTAGAATGGAGTTTATTATTCTGAGGTGAGGGTGCCCTTACTAAGGGAGGTGGCCCAGGAGGAGCACTGCTATTACTACTGATTCTAGACTTAGGTGACAAACACCTCTCATCCACTTCACCTGCAAATGAAAACAATCATGTTCAAAATAATAAAATAAAGTTACAAAAACTTTTGCTTTTGCCTGTTTATTTTCTTATAGCTTTTTCTCTTTTATTCTTTTATCTCTCCCCTCCAAACTTAAAAAATGTCTAAAGCAACTTGGTCTATGTTTTGTTGGTGCGAATTCAGATAAACAAAATTCTTATAGTGCTAAAGCCACTTAGCAGACTGACAGACACATAGAAGTGAGCCCTTTGCTCAGAGTTGAGGGAAAGCAAAGTACTTCTTCAGTGAGCAGAATAACTCAAACAAAAATATCCCACCACAGTCCACTTTAATGCAAGATAGCTGAGAAAGGTGAGAAGAGGTTTCGTCATCTTCCTCTCAGCTTACACAGTTGGGCTAGCCAGAATAAGCAGATATAAATTCTGATTCAGTTGTCATAATTATATTGATATCTTGATGATAAGTTCTCACACTTAATCTTTATTATAAGGACCAAAGTCACATCCCAGAGAGGTGAGATATGTTTCACACCGATGAACACATTAATTCTCTAAAGATTACTTGATCACGACGTATAAAAAAAGGAAAAAAGAATTAAGAGCACTTAATCCCATGTTACGTTGGTCGTGTAGTATAAGAATAAATTAGCGAGTAAAAGTATTTGTATTTGTAGACAGAAGGGTGAGTCGAGTGGCGGACAAGTCAAGTGCCAGACCCAGCTGGCAGGGGCAAGATAAGTTGTTTCAGAAGGAAGACTAAGTAGAGTTCTGTCGCCAGCTAAGAGGGCTTAAGCTACTGTCCTGCATACTGCCAAGTACTTTAGGTCAAGTAAGACTGGGTCAAGTGCTTGGTCTAGCTAACTAGCCAGTTTCACCTCGACCAATTTAACTCGGGCTTTAGTAAAAACAAATAAAAACCTTATCCTTTAAACATAACCATTCAAATTCTTTGTCTTTGAGGATCAATCGTAATCTCTATCTGAGAGAATTAAATAAGTATGAAGAAGTTAATACCTGTAAGGATGTTGAAGATGATGAGGGTGGTAGGTTAAAGGAGGAGGCCCCAGGTAAAGGTAAGGGTCAGCTGTAGGCAAGCCTGGGTAGTTGACTACACCTCGGGAATCATTCTCAGCTAAAGAAGCTGAAGCTGCAATACTACTACGGTAAGGCTGGAACCCACCTTTACCTTCCCTTTCAGACACACTCGACTGTAACACAAAATGCTATATTACAAGTAAAATTGTTCATACCATTGGCTTGATAAAATTAAATAATATACTAATAGGGGAGACAGGTTGAAAATAAATAATGCATAGTATAAAAGGTATATTAATCAGGGATTGACATTACTATCACGGTACTAAAAAAAAGTAAGTAAAGATCTAGAATATACCTGTGCATATATAAGAATATAAATTTGCAATAATATAACTTTACATCATTAGAGTCAGGATATCAAACAGGACAATTGATCAATTATACACAGACCACACAAGATTTTTTTTTTGTTGCAATTGTTCGGTGGATGAATAATTGCTTGGCACAACTCTGTGCTTGGGGAATAAAACAAAATATCAACTTTAAAAAAAGAAAAAAGCTAAGAGAGATATCGGAAAGTATGTATAGCCTGTAGAGATGAGCTCTACAAGGCTAACATATTTAGATGTAGTTAGAACCTTGGGCCTGGGTATTAGAAAATATATAGAAGGTACTTAGGAGAGCATGTTCTTGGTATGTAGCCCACCCCCATTGACCAGCACCCAGAATATGGTCTGCCGTCAACGTGTTGATACCAAAGTCAGCAGGTTTGATTAATTTTAGTTTAGTCCTATAAAGTATTCCTCAACAAAGAGTGTTAAAATCTTAAACAATATAATAGTTTCTGCTATGGCTCAAATCTGCCATGAAATATGATTTAGACATCAAAACCTAAGAGGGAGAACAGCCATTTACCTCATTATAAACTTTAAGTATAATAATTTTCAAACAAACCAAACATAAAACAAGCAATTATTTTCTGCTCTCTTAAGTGAAAAAGACGTATCTACGTTTGTCAAGAGAACAGTAAAAAAAAATAAAAAAATTTCATCACTTGATCTGATGGATTACAAATATATTATTCATGAATTTGCTACAACAAAAATACTTTGTACAATTCATTTTGACAGTAAAGATAAACAATTAATGTATTACTATAGTTAAATACATTTTAAATTAAATTTTTAATTGTTCTTTTACTAGCAAAAACTTAGACTTTATATTTCCATCCTCCTTTTTGATCCGGGCTGTGGACCGGCACTGACGGAGTTAAAATATCATTTTTTGACAATATTTAATTATATTGATATCTTGATGATAAGTTCTCACACTTAATCTTTATTATAAGTGAAATTTACGTAAATTTTCATTATACTATAATGATATATATCACATTCAGTCATTATGACACAAATGCAGGAGTGAATGGGCAATACAGCATTTATTTACATTGTAATAATAATGTACATTTACGGACGGGGTTATTGGAACCATTATTTCCTAGAGTACCATAGTGGCTTGTTCTTGAAATAGCCAATGGAAAAATAAGCTATTTTCCCTGATTAAGTGGTTAAAAGGCAACAGCAAGAACTTTGAATCTGATTAATGTAAACCTGAGCTATCTAGCTCAGGTTACGAAAATGTGTCTTGGCCACTTCTTCTACAAACCAATGTTTCGAAATTCAATGTTTAAGTTTTTTGGTGGTATTTATACTACGGAAAGTTTAAATTTTAATTTAAATCAAATTATAATTATTATTAACACTGGGAGACAGACAGCGAAAAATAGACTTCAGCGCCGGACTTGACCCCGAAAAAATCATTCTCCTGCGTAGCTTAGTTGGTCAGAGCATCTGTACTGGAAATACAGGAGGCCTGTGGTTCAAGTCTCGGTGCTGAAGTTTATTTTTTCTGTCTGTCTCCCAGCGTTAATAACAATTATTATTTGATATACACCAATGTTTCATTATTGGATCCTCAGTGAGATAATATTGTAAAATCAGGAAAAAACAACATTTGCAATTATAAACCTCATCTGTTAATAGCAATCATGCTACACATGTAAAAAGAAAAACAAATTTTAAAACAGGAAGTCTTTTGTAGACACGTCTTTTTCACTCAGCATAACAGTGTTAAATCAATATACGGCTTTCTAACATATATTTTAGAAAACCTATTTCATTCTTATTTTACTATACCTGTAGATTTGAATTTTGATTCAGAGCTAGAGAATATCTATCCTAAAAAGAAAGGACAAAAAAAGAAAAACTGTTAAGAACAATATTCACAATCTTGCAGCGAGGCTGCTATTATAGTTTAAAACATACTGCAAAGAAGGTACTATAAAAATGCGAATAATTTGCTTTCCTAATTAGCTTAATTTATTTGTCAATTTGGATTTAGAGAGGTCTTTGTTAAATTAAATGTAAATTGTAAAAAGAAAACAATAAAAACGGGAAAAACAAATAATTTATTTTTCTATTTATTTTAGTCCCACACACTTCTGACTAAGACAGTCTTAAAAACCAGATAATATGGCTAGAAAAGGACTATAGTGGTAATATGGTATATCTAAGGGCTTGGTCATTTAAGACTAAGAGTAACGTGTAGATTATATTATATTAACCTAGGTTTA
>KZ651213.1:1074785-1111633 GCA_001010745.2 Gerris buenoi
GTAGTAGTCTAGTACTTCTTACTAGAACAGGTAGGACGAACCACTTGTTCGAACCTTGCAATTAGGCCATCACTTAGGCCCTTTTTACGCCCTGTGGTAGAGAGTTGCAGCCACTTCACACATTATACATATGTACATTGTACCGCCGAAGCGAGTATGATGTGATCAATAGTGAGCCATATAAATCAGAGTGTCACACCGAGGAATCGAACCCCATCTCGTTCCACTCATGATTCAGTGATGGACAAGTAGACGTGGTTTTAATTCGCACGGCTACGCTACCTCTCTTATCAGTGTTAAACTAGATAAAAAATCAGATACTTGAGTACAATGTAATTTTACACACTACACTATTGTTACTCTATGATTTGTGAAAGAAAAATTATAAGGTATAAAACTAGTTATTATTCGTTACAGTCACGAAGAATTTACTTTTTCCTATTATTGAAAAGCTACCTTGGTTGTGGTGTTGCTGATGAGGTCCAGCTTGTTTAGCCAAAGATCTTAAAGCAGCTGCAAATGATCTACCAGGTACGGCTGAATTCGCACTGTGGTTCATCCTATGACTGCTTACTTTATTTGCCATACTACTGCTGTTTTTACCTTTAAATCACAATAACGAGTTTAAATAAATAATAAAAATTATACGTAATAATAAATAAAAAACTACTTATTAAAAAATTGAAATTATTGATTGCAAATGATTAAATTCAAAACCAAAAATAAATGAAAATAATTACTATGTTCCATTTTCTGTTGGTGCTGCTGTGAAGGTCGTTTGTCAAGAAGTTTAGGTGAATGGTTCTTCTTTACAGAGCTGTTATTCGTAAGTCTATTACTCGAACTCACCTGATAGAATAAACAAATATCAAATGAAAAACAATGCCATCATAAGAATTCCCTAAAATCTGAAGAATATATTCACAAAACAATTAAAAAAGAGTTTTTATAAATTTTATCAGAATAACTTTACAAGATAAGGGGAGAAAACAATTTTTTCAGTGTTCCTTCTATTGATAATTTATGACTTAAAAAGGAAATTACTTTATAAACATTATAGGGATAAACCTTGATTTGTTGTGAAACTTATCTTGCTGTTCAACTCCGGGAAAAGATGATGATATTAGCCTAATTTCTGGCGTTGTTGATTGATCTGATAAACACACCGCCAATTAATCATTGCAGACATTGACCACCACATATTTGCGGAGCAAATTTCCTAGTTCTGAGCCCTTAGGTTCTCATAGCAGTCTAAACAAACCACTGCAAGTTTGCCAGTCTTACATATTATTACTATTATCATAGGTGATATTGGAAAATTAGAGCACGCAACAAGGACTGTTCTCAGAGCATAAACTGAACCATCAATAAAAACATCAATGGATGCAGAGAGGCAAGCGGTGTGATAGACCTTTCTGGTATGTCCTGTCACCTCTACCACGAGCTACACCTTAACATATTGTGTACGGCTAGGACAGTTCTATTGCCAGCTATACACTTGAGGACGCTACGTCCAAAGACACAGCATCTTAGCATCCAAAAGAAGCTTGTGTGATCCAGGCCTAAGAGTTGTTTAATGTTTATATTTGGCTTTTCATAATATACTATTAAATGCAAACCTATTACAGTCAAATAGTAAAATAGTAGCTTCTATAACATTTTTGTGCAGACATCAAACTAGTAAGCATATCCTATTGAATAGTTTAGGAGAGCTTAAAAGATTTGTTAAGAGCAAATAATAATTAAACTTACAGAGGGAGTAGTGGTTGCGTCGAATCTAGAGTGCTGTCCAGAGGGTAGCCTGGCAACACTGGCTTCAGGACTATCTTCAGGAGGAGGTGGCTGAGGTATCCAGTTGTATTGCCTCTTATCTGGAGGTAGGCCCCACCTCTCATAATCCTGGTTCTGAGCCCTTAGGTTCTCATAGCAGTCCAAACAAACCACTGCTAGTTCACCGTTTTCTAAAAGAAGGGACCTGTCAGGCTGCCGGTGATACCGTAGAAAAGGAAACTCCTGCAAACCAAAGAAATGATACATAAATAAAGTTGCCAATTATGTGCTTTCAGTACTCAAAGGGTACTTAGGCAATTTAACAAATCAGTCGAAATCATTAACCAGCATATTCAGCCCAGCCATTTCAAGATGGCGGCCATTAAAAAGATATTTTAAGTTGTAACATTTGAACAGTTTATTATAAAGGCATGAAACAATGACTTAAAATGCATTTTTATCGTCCAAACAAAATTAAATCGAAATCGCTAGCTTAAATCACACTAAAGGTCGACCAAGAAGTCATGAACACGGGAGAAACTGAAAGCTAAGTTTCGTTTAGAGTCGGAACTTCCGAGTATTGCCGAAGTCAGTACAGTCGGGTGCTAAGACAATACCCATTTATAGTTTGTATGACATGCACAGTTATGTCAAATCTCATGAATAACAACAAAAAGGTTTCTAATCTGATAAGTTTCCTGTTTTGTTTGTTTTTATACAGTATGAATTATAGTCACAACTGTCTTTAACGATTTTTGTACGATCCACAAATCCAAGGGATGATACAAATACAAAGGACGCTACAAATAACGGGGTTGGAAATCAAAAGTAACAAATCAAAGACAGAAATAAAAAGGAAGAAAAAAATAGATTAAGAAAGAAGAAACTTATTTTCTTATCAGGTACAGTGTTGCAAAAAATAGAAGTTATCAAAAATAAAATTATCAATAACAAAAGAACAACACTGTTTTTTGACAGTGGTCTATTATATTAAAAACTGACTATACATGACACCCAGTGGCGGCTGGTGAAACATTAACTGGGGGGTTGAAACCTAGGGATGCGAAATCGAGAAATGAATTTTAGCTCCAAATTTAAAGGCGCTACCCACCAAAAACTCTGAAAAAACGTGAAATAAAATTATTTCTCGAAAACGGCTCCGTCGATTTTTATTAAAAAATTCTCAAATGTAGTCCATTTAAATACGAATCTAATGATATAAGCCGTTTTCCCGGAAAAAATCTAGTTCCGGAGAAAATAGCTTAAATCGCGGACGGAGAGAGCCCGGGTTCGATTCCCCGCCCGGGAGAAATTATTTTTATGATAATTTTATATGATATTTCCAATAGTAATTAAATGTACATATATGAGAAAGTTTGTCTGAGTTGTCTCAGACCGTTTTTTTTTTTAACTTAACTTTTTTCATAGGTAGAAAAAGTATAGTTCTTTTTTGTAATATATGAATTGAAACAACTGCCTTTCTGTGAAAATTGGACTTTTAATTACATTTGAACAAACAATAATAAATATTTACAAAAATTATGTACAGTAAGTAAGTATGTACATATTTTTATTCTTAGGGGGGATTTAAAACAAAACTCGTGTAAGAATAAAAAGAATAAATCAGCGGTGTCACTG
Organism: Gerris buenoi; assembly: GCA_001010745.2. NCBI lineage: Eukaryota > Metazoa > Arthropoda > Insecta > Hemiptera > Gerridae > Gerris > Gerris buenoi. The sequence goes on from KZ651213.1 coordinate 1,078,194, forward strand.
CTCAGCCTACTGTACTGTATGTGTTGTGGTGAGGTAGAGGTGTGACGTGAAACAGTGTCCAAGGGCCCAAGGTCTCGCCACACTCGGCTAAGTTCGGATTCCTTCGGGTGGCGTCGGAAGTTGAACTGCACCGAGTTTGCAGTTCCAAGCGATGTTAATACCGGCCTGCCCCCTCCCGCGTCCTTTACCGCCAGGCTAGGCTTAGGGGGTTCATACATTGGTTCAGTTCCACATAATCACTCATTTGAACTGGGCGCTGTTATCGATGCTTCTAGAGCCGCGCATTGTAACTTGTATCTCCCTCCAGCATTTTCACCCTATTTTATTAGATTTATGAAACCAAGAACTAAATACATATTTATATTTCTTAAAATATTGTGTTATTAAATATTTGCTTGGGGGTTCACTGAACCAGTGAACCTAAGCACGAGCCGCCACTGATGACACCAAAACAACGACACAACGCACTCCTCAGATTTTCATGAGTTCTTGGTCGACCTTTAAGATATAAAACTTTTTTTTTTGGGGAGGGGGGGGGCCTTCTTCCACAAACAATATCAGGTGCGTCAACAACCTTAATAAAAAAAAAAATAAAAAAAAACCTAGTCTAACTGACAAACACAGGAAATCATAAGGGCCCTAACCCCTAAAAACACTTAAATAACATAATATTTAAGGTAAAAACGCACCAAAATTGTTTCTCCTTCCTAATACTCTCACTCAATATAGACTGCTTACATAGGAAAGTAATAAGTAATAAGAAACAAGACGCTGTACAACTAAATATTTAATACTAACCTTGACTGGTAATGCTCTTACTCTTCTCCTATAGGTAGTAATTCCACAGACATAACAAATATAGTCATGCCAATTACATTGTCGGGTTTCAGGGTTGCCTATAGCACCACAAAATTAAATTAATCACATTATACGCAGCAGCAAATGGATTATTAAAAAATATAAATACTAGCATAATGGAAAATACATCATAACTGCTGTGTACATATAAATAAAGAAATAAAAGTATGCATAGCTTACCAGGATTTCTTCTCCACTGAGCCAAAACAGAATGGTAACAAAAAGTACAAACAAGAGCAGAACCATCGTCCCTCAGCTGTTCTGCATTTGCAGCCGATTGGTGACGAAGTAATGTAGGAAAATATGGTGCATTACGACCCTGGAACATGGCACAATTGATTTTAGATAATTACACTAAATTTTTACCTGTCCGGAATTAAAATCAAAACCTAATTATTAGCCAAATAAGTTTCCACAATGTTAAGAGAGCAAAGATAACAAGCAAGATGTTGAGCACTGATAACTAGATAGGTGAAGCTTTTTGAAAAAAAGAAAAAAAAAATTGTTCATAATATTTGTTGACAAGTCTTTTTTAAAGCAAGTCACTGATAAGACAGTGCTATCATCAGAAGTTTAAATAAAACCAAAGTGAATATATTTGATTACTCCTCAACATTTAATTTCTCTTTATATCTCTTTACCAAATAACACAACATTAGTTTATTACAGGTCTGGGGATCTAGCTACTTTTTACTTAATGCGATCATCAGTGTGAAAAATATCTCACCCCTCTGGGATTTGAACACACCAGATTTTACTAGGAGGAGTAGCGAGTGTGCTGACCATTTGGCTTCCGGGTCCCAAAATGCTTTATGTATCTTGTTAGTTATTTATTTTATATAAAATGCTTTATTTACCTGAGGTCTGCTGTAGAGAACCCTGGCAAGGGTGAGGTCAGAATGTAAACCACAGAGGAAGCAATATATGGAAGAGGACTGACTATGACTTATTGGAGCACTGCTACCAACATTTATCTTATCACTAGAATTACCCATTTCGTACCTAAAACATAATGAAAGATTATTAAATCGTGTAAATTGAAATCATTAAGTATTTTTTAAAGGTTTATAAGGGAAAAGCATAAGATCAATAAAATAATTAAAAATAGCTGCTTGGAAGACATGGTAAAGGCTATAACTCTGGCCTCAAGCAGAATTTGTTGGAGAAGATTGGTTGATGCTCTATAGAGATGATTAGTTATGACGTCACAGCATGGCGTAAGCTTTCGAAAATTAATTCGATTGGGTTTCTTATGTTCCTTTTCTTTATCACCTCTTATCAATCCCATGTAATTTGAATGAGGGAATTTTTATAACTTTTTTAATAATTAATTATTAAATTATTACTGATTTTTAAGACTTTTCACCCTTTGAATTATATTATACTAAGTCTATTTTAACAATGTAAGATAAGAAATCATTAAAAATGGCCGTTTGGGTGGTTTAAAATAAGTATAATTGTGAGTGTGTTCTATTGAATTGATACCGTACGTGTCCGTTCTTATTTATTGTTTATTTTTGAAATGGTTTTTCTATTTTAGTTTGTATATTATGTCTTCCACCTCCTCGACCGTTATAAAAATTTCATCTATACTTGATTTTTTTAGGAGAAAACTATATTCTGCGAAAAATGTATGTCAGAGTACTTAGTAATGTTAAGTTATTCAATTAGTTTTGTTTATCAAAATTTTAGACAATTATATATGTGACGTACTCTTATATTATCTCTTATATTATTATACACGTTATTATAGATAACAAAAAATACACAAATAATAATAACAGTCAGGTCTTTGTCTCGTCATCAACGTCTTTTTCCTAGGCTGGTCAGTGATCTATAAAAATATAATGATGAAATATAATGTACATTGTAAGTAACCAGGAACAAAATATTATTAGCAAATAATCTTTTATTACCTGGCAGATTAAGTATCATTATCTTTATCTACAAGTCCTGTATCCTGAGTATACTTCATTGAGTTTCAAGACTTAAGGAACATTTATTTTCGGACATTCGGACACACAATATGAACATGAACACACCCTGTGCATTTTTATGGCAACAGGAAATAAGAAAAATCAAGTATAAAGAATAATAACTGAAATAGCTGTTTTGTTGATATGACCCTTCACACAAATACTCATTTTAAACAACTAAAATGAAAGTTTTTTAATGTTTTCCTTATTGTTAAAATAGACAGTATATTAACGTTCAAAGGGTAAAAAGTCTTAGAAATCCGTAATAATTTATTAATTAATTATATAAAAGTTGACTAAAAAAACACCATTAGAATTATATGGGGTTGATAAGAAGTGATAAGAAAAAGGAACACAACACACACTGAGTTAAATTTTCGAAAGCTTTTGTGACGTCACACTAATCATCTCTATATTATAGAGTAGGACACTCTTAATATAGGGCCTATGCTCCTACTTGGACTGCAAGAATCCAAAATTCCACACCAAAACATATTTATATTTTAATTTTTTGCATTTGATCATTCTTATAGATTGTATATAATTTGGAGACATACCTTCTGGATTCTAAAGGCACCATATCCTGTTCATGCCTTTCCCACTGAGAAGTAAGGGATTGAGCACATTGCCGACACAACAACACCCTGTCATTGTCTCTTGCACTGGGATCGGCAAGTTTCTTGAGTAAGGGGAAGTGCATGGCATGGGAGTTGATACCCTCGGCTGACGTGGCTACCCACTCTGGATCATGACCAAGGGACCCACTACAACCAGGACATCTGCCACCAGAAGGTTTGACACTCGAACTACTCACATTGCTTGGCACACTGGTAGAGCAACTTACACCTGCAGGCTTACTAAGCTCGTACGGCCTAAACCTATAACAAAATATCAATCATACAAAATTAATTATTAATGAAAACAAATAATATTTATAAAATATTATACTTCTTACTTATACTAATAAATTTTCATTTTCTAATTTGCAGTGTTACCAAGTCAGAATCATAAATGGAACTACACTGATGAAGAAATTACTGACAATAATGAAAGATAGACCTAAAATTGAAATGAAAAGGGGTTCATAATACTTAAGATCAGTTAAACCCCTTCCTGGGCCAATATACCACACTCTTTAAATGGATTATTGTGCAACTAAAAGAAGCATGCTCTTTTCTCATAAGGGAAAAAGGAATAAACATAATCAAGAAATCATTAACAGCCATAAATTTATAATATTTGAGGCATGTAAATTCACCAATAAGATGTGATCTGATACAATACACCACATAACAAAACCAAAACTTCACAAAACCTTTACCAGAGCAAAAATTTTGCTAGTGGTCAAGACAGTTTAGGATTAGAGCCTTTTTACCTGTCTCATAACATTAAACGGAAGAATCTCAAAAGGAAATCTATTCTTCGAGTAGTTCAAGTCAATTCTAGGCATGCAGATCTAGCAAATTATTTTGCTGCTTTACATTAATTCAACAATCCTTTAAATGCTTTTTCACATTTAAGTCTTTATCAGATCATGTTTGAGAATTAATTAGATTCCTTTGCCTATCAGAGCAAAATTTAAATTTTACCTCAAGTAGAATTCTATCTGGATCTGGAAGGAGCCATCATAATAAAAATTGAGTTGTATATTACTAAGGTGTAGAAGTATGTCATTATAGTAACCTGATATCAGGTGGTTTGGAGGTGGGAGGTATTGAGTTGTGATGCGTTATGGAAGGAGGAGGTCCAGGTCCACTGAGTGATGTAGTGACCATGGAAGGTCCTGAAGGAGAAGGACCAGGTCCTGGTGGGCCAACACCATCAGTTACAATAGGGTAGGCACCTGGACCTCCAACCATTCCATCCTGCTGCGCCTGTTGTTGCTGCTGTTGCTGCTTGTTTTGCATGGTCTTGTAGCAAGTAGGGCACACCTGAAACAGCAATAGTCCTTTACTATGCTTCACACACCTATTAGTAGAAAGTAGGGTTACATCGTTGAGACAGGTGGTCTCAGAAGGGCTAAGCATGAACACTCTATGGTAAGAAACCGCACGAGGAGAGAGATAAAGCAGTTGCTATAATGCCCATTTTACGCACTTATCACAGGAAGATGGCCAAATAAGGAGATGGAGCGGACCACGCCAGATCTAGGCTTTTAACCTAGATGATAATGTATGGAAAGACCACCCAAACTTGTTTTTTTTTAGAAATTCAGGGCTATCACTAAAAGTGCAGGTTTACACTTAATAAACAGGTCAAGTGTGTGCAAGCCCAGCACACAGCGAGGGTCCGTAGGCAACACTGTATTGTTTAAGTATTACCCTATTGGTGGTGTTTTTTAAAATAATAAAAAGCTTACTTTGAACTATCCTATGGGTCTGATATTCTCAAAACACATTAACAAACTGCTAATAAAGTATTTTTTTTTGCCATTGAACCGAAAAACAGCCATATAAATACATCGAAAAGACCATAACTATAAAAAACCGTATTTTGCCTATAAAAAGTAAATTTTTTTTTTTTTTTNCATTGATGCCATTCAGAGTATCATGGCAGGGGATCGAACCCACGACCTTGAGTTGCCTCGACTCAGTGATAGCTGCGCGGTGTTTTTAGCACCTCGGATACTCTGGCTCCCTCAAAGATAAGTAACTATGACCCTCAAGTATAAAAAATAGTGTACATGAAAGAAGATGATATGTTTACCTGAGCCGGAGCTACTTGTGGACAGTTGTCCGTTATGATGAGGAGGAGGTGGGTGAGGACTCTGCCTCAAGTCTAGTACATTAGGTGCAAGCTGCTGAGGGGGCGGAGGTCCTACAACGGAAGGATTAGATACTGGAGGTTGAGGCTGGTTAGGGATTTGCTGTGATTGCATCCCCGCCTCCTGGCTGGGTTTATTACTTGCAACTCCTCCACCGCTACTGCTTTGTGTCTCTTCTAGGCTTGAGATACCGCTATCCCTATCAGAACACATTAATTAAATTCATTATTGGCTATTAATTAAATAATTTGTAGAACAATTACATCCCTATTGCTCAAAATTGATAAGCCTAGTATAGAGGTTCAACCTATTAAATAATTAATATAAAAATTCCATTTTTGAAAACTGGTCTTATGTACTTTTTTTTTCTTTCTTTCTTTTTTTTTCTTTGTTTTTCTTTTGTATTCTTCACCTTAGTTGTTTCTATGTGCAAAATTTGGGGAAGATTGAATGGCGGGAAGTGGTTCAAAATTGGGGTAATAGGTGTGCGATACACACTTGACAGACGAATGTTGGTCCATTGGGATCATCGGGAGGAGGAGGACCTCCAGGAGCACCTGGAATACTGCTAGTAGAACTGCTGCGTTTTCTCAGCGTATAGTTACGCTCAGAATGACTAACTCCACTTGCTTGATACATCTGAAAGAGATAAACAAATTAATAATAACTATCGGAAAATAATGTTATGGAGAGAATCAGTGTGTAGTATTTAAGAGGTTTAGGGCATTTTTGTCCAGAACAAAAGACCTAAAAACAACTTATGATTTTTACTGGGAGGTGAGACATGTTCCACACTAATTGTGTTTTTTTAGATGTGTAAAGCGATTGACTTGTAAGTTCTCTAAAGGTGGTTAGAGTTAATCAGGAATCAAAGCAAAAGCAAGGAAGAAAAGTAAAGTGTTCAGGAAACAACCTGAAGGCTGTTTTAGGGAGGTAAGAGGATTAGAAAAAAATTAACAAACAAAAAGGAAGGTCCACATCGTTTAGTAAAGTAAACAACGTGTACATTCCAAAAGATTCTTCCGCAAAATCATCGGGATCAAAATCCATTGAGTTGTGAGGACCGCAGGAAGACCTTAAAAATGTAAGAGGATTTATTAACATCACACAATCTAGATTTATAAGGAGTAAAAACCATGCTCATAATATAATAAGAGATATTTACAGAAGAAAAATAGTTACGAGAAATGTATTAGTAATTATTTGTGCTTTGCATATAAAAAATTATAGTAATAATGTTAAGGTAATAACTTTTCTTAGTGACTAGCAATATTTCAGGTGTGCCACCTGATTTAATCCATTGAATGCATTTAGATCCACGGTGGTTCCATGCCATGCTAAGGCCGCTGGCAGTTGGATCCTTAGTGGGCCCAAGCACACCCTTCTGGCACTCCGCCACTCTTTTCTTCGTGCCTTAGGGAGAACCCACTTACAAGGGTCCACCAGCTCGCTGGCGATTGTATTCACAGAGGATCCCAACAAAAAATGTTTTAAAAGGCTNAAAATTGGGGTAATAGGTGTGCGATGAAACTTACAAAGCAAAGTAATATAAGACCAGTAAAAACCTACAAGCAATTTATCAGAAAAGAGAAGGCTTTGAGATAAAGTTGGCTAGACCACTAATGCAATTAATACCTTATATCAGGGAAATCCAGGTTTGGTCTATAAAAAATTGTTTATAAAATAATTTAGATAGTTTGAATTTACTAGGTAAAATTTTCTTAAAGGTAACTGAAAATTACTTACAAATAACATTTATTTTGTATTACAGGCATAAGCTGTATCAATAATGGAATCATGTAAAGTAAAAACAAACAATTGCTTTTTATTCACAAGAGATTACAGTTGTAATTAATTAGTTTGTAATGTGTAATTATTACAGAGGAATAGCTTATGTTCCATTGACTCCAAACTAATTAAGTTTGCACTCTAGCTTTTATCAAAAATCATTCATTAATTTGTAGTATCAATTAAACAATAGATTTATAACTATAAATTTAATTTAATTAAAAAAAAAAAAACAGTTATATTAAAACAAGTAGACAATATTAATTATAAATAGTTAATATTTATAAATTAATTGAAAACAGTAGTAAACTTTTCGGCCTAATAACAAAAACACAGTCTTATTAAAACTTATAACAAAATTAAGAGTACAACCTAGATTCTCTAAAATCTACCATCAAGCAGAAAGGTTTTATTTATTTATAATTTTTTTCAAGAGAAATTATAACTTAAGTTTCATACAGAGAAGTCGCTATAAACCATATTATCATACAGTAAGATAAATAATAATCTTACAATAATAAGACACATACATTATAATTTACATAAAACAAGTAAATACTCGAAGAACAACACTGTTATGCAGAAAGGAACATAGTTGACACTTGTCTGAAAAAAAATGTTGCCAACCTATGTGAGGGAAGAAATAAAGTCATTTAAACAGCAGAAATAATCAATATATTTAAACAACCTTCAATGAAATACAAAAACTAAATAGCTAATTTCTCATTCTGGCAATTGAATGTTATAAATGTCAATTCTTCATACTATTTTGTGCCTCATTTTTTATATTAAAACATTAATGTCGAAGTAATGTTGGAGGAAAATTAAATTTTAATTAGGGAGGGCCCAGATAAGAAATGAAATGCAGTTAAGAGGTCACAATTTGTATCTAATTAATGTGATAACTGGTAAAAAGTTAATTTTTAATTTAAAAAAAAATGTATCGTAATCCAATATAATAAAATCCAAATAAATATACAGTAGTCGCCGCTTAATGTGATCATGGTTAATGTTATCAACCGCTTAGTGTGATCAAAATAGCTTGGAATGGCCCCACCCAATACTAATGCATTAAAAAATATCCGCTTAATATTATCAGTATTTCGTTTATTGTGATCAAAGGCAAGTCAAAGTCGTTGAATTTTTTTATAATTTTCGGGGAAACGACTAGGTGCAGTTGCGACAAACCGAGAGGTGTTTCGTCTAAACACCCAGGATTCTCAGAAAGTATGCCTCACGCCACCTTTTCCTTCCTTTATACATATTACTACATAGTTATAGAACATCTAAACATCCATTTCTTCCCTATTTCTACGACATTTCACTTGGACAGTGTTATATAGTTATCTGTCATGTCATCCTGACATGACATATATATATATATATATTACTTGTTAAGTTGTTTATAAAAAAATATATCATTCTTATCTTAGGATTAACCATGAGATCCACTTATTATTAGCAGTTAAGTAGATCTTACATCTGGCGCTGCGAGAAAAAAAAAATAAAAATAATAATAAACTATGCCAAGACAAAGAAGAGCAGAATTCAATGAACATCTTGAAAATAATGAAAGTGACAAATTAAGGCATTTTAAATTTGAAACTTTTCAAAACGAATTTGAAGAATGGGAAAATTATGAAGACAGATTCCAACTTCAAATTAAAATCTGTGGTATAACAAATGAAGAAAACGTTAGAGATCTTTTACTGTCTAGAATCGGTGCAAGTACTTACAAGATCTTAGCCGACCATTTTAGACCGAACAAAGTAGGAGATCAACCTCTATGTTCAATTCTACCAGTGCTTCGTACATATTATAGCAAAGCATATTCTACATTGGCTGAACGGGTAACATTTGGAAGAAGGATTAGGGACAACGAAGAATCTGTCACCCAATATATTAACGTCTTGAGAAGACATGCAGGGAAATGCAACTTCCAAAATTCATTAGAAGAACGTTTGAGAGACCAACTAATTTTAGGCATAAACANTCAGCAGAATTTAATTAGTTTTCAGCAAATTTGCTGTATGAAAAGTTAGTTCGGAAAAAATCCGCAAGTTATTTTATTTGTTTTGTCATATCCCAAATATTTACAATCCTTTGACCTCCCCAATATTTACCTCCTTTGACAGATTTCAAATATAAGATTTTTTATTGAGAGGTAAACATTGAATGACAGCAAAAAAGAATAAGTAAACCAAGTAAACAAAAAATAAATTAATTGAATTAAAAAACGTAGTATATAAAAAGTTCTTTTTATCTTGTAATTATTAAATCTATTTTCAATTATACCACAATACAGTGTCAAAAATAAGGACTACTTATTCTTTTGGCAATTGTTGGCATTGTTACCAGTGTGTCAGTAAAATATTTAAAAAACACAGGCACGCAGACAAGTATACTTTTGTCCATACAATGGCTTGAAACAAGATATCTTGTCCTTAGAGACTACAGCCTACCAAAACCAAAAGATTTAAACATCTATAGCAATATGAGGGATAAAAAAAACTAAAGTAGAACCTCAGTAAGAAGTGTCTCAAGGGGATTAGAGAAACAGTCTTGTTATCGAGGTGCTCTTTTTGTTGAGGGTTGAGTTATCAAGGTTATTTTGGCTATCAGTCGTGTTATAGAGGTTAATGGGCAAGGTTTTCAAGTATAGACTTGTTCAAGGTACCTCATTCTTGTATAGAGTCGCGTTATAGAGGTTGACTTCTCAAAACGACTTGTTATAGAGGTTCTGAGTTACATTGTGAATTGAAAAAAATCCGTGTTATTGAGGTTGTTTGGATAATAATAGTCGCGTTAGAGAGGTTAATATAACATTACGTGTTATGACAATCTCAAGGGGATTTGAAAATTGCACTTGTAATTGAGGTTTTCGAGTTATTGAGGGTCGTGTAAGCGACGTTCTACTGTATTTATTTTTCCCTAAGCCCTTCAACTAAAGGGCTACCTCAGATGGTTGCATTCACCAAGTGAGCCAGACTAACAATCTACTAGATACTAGATAGTAGAGTGGAAGCTTTAATTATTTTTTGTGTTAAAATAATAACTCTTTAGTTTATTTTCATATACTCCTTTAGCTTATGACCACACTTACAAGAATATTAAGTTTAAAGTTTCACTCCCACAGTTGGAAGCATCTTCAAGGAAAAAATAAAAATAGAGACACTGAGATCAAAGTAACCAAGTTTAAAAAGTTGTTGCTCAGAGTCTATCAAAACATGCAACTCTTCTGAAAATGCTTCCACAGTGCAAATTAACAAACACCTCATTTAATAGAATACACAAAATTCAAGTAAAATTATGACAGAGCAAGTCTACTTGATTTTCATCTCCTTTCTCCTGTTCCCTTTTTCAAAGAGATATTTTAAAAAAATAATGAATACAAAAATAGAATATGAACCATATTACTTCATGCAAGCCCAGAATCATTAAAAAAAATTAAAGTAATTAATTCAAATAAATATCAATAAATAAATTTCAATCAAATTCACCTTAAGTAAACAAAAATGTTATCCATTTCCATAAAAGTGTTCATTGCTTTTTTATGATTAAAGATCACACAAAAACATTTTTTTTCTTTTTTTTTTCCTTTTTTAAGTAAACTATTTGTAAAAAGGACTGAAATTTTTATTATTCACTTCTTGGTATCCATGGTACAAAAATGAGAGGTAGGCGCAACAATGAACAATAATTAACAAATAGGGGAACATTAAAAAAGAAAAGAAAAAGATTATGTATCTTCTACAAATTTTATAGGACAAATTTAGTTATCTCCTATAATTCGGCAAAATGGGACTGACCATACAAATTTATTAATGTATAGTAAACGTCAAAAAAATAAAAATATCAAGACATCAGAGTAATATAAAAACTATTAAGATAGCGAAGAAAAAAAAAGAGAGGGGTCACTAAATATTATCAAAAATTTAATATAACCCTACCAGGGGGGAATAAAAAGGTTAAATTAGATAACCCTGTATTCAGTGTCATAAAAACAAATTTAACTATTGTTAATCCCTCGAGCAGGGAAAGAGGTTAGGGGTGAAAAACTGGGCAACTGAGATAAGATCTGGAAATGAACTGCACTGTGATAACCCTTACATACACTTGGGAAAAAAATTCAATAAACAAAACAGTCAATATTATAGTTCAACAAAAGATTGTGAATGAAATTATAAGAATACAGAGATCATTCCTAACAGTTAAACGGAATAGAAATAAGGCAAAGTTGTACCAGATAATGGGTTAGATAAAACTAACAGTGTTGCCAATGTGGAAATTAGTAACTGATCAAATTCCAAACATATTTTAACGTAGTGGGAATTTAAAATTAAATTTGACTATTTATTAACTAGAAGTGTAGTAAATGTATTTTAAAGTTAAACAACATAATCATATGTCATTCAGATTGATAATCCCCTTAAATAAAGCCGTGGCTCTCATCCTAACCTGATCTACAGTACAATTCAGGAAAGAAGACGTACGTTGACAGCGCGGGAAAGTTTGGCAAATTAGGGGAAGAGCCAATAAGAGCTCGAGATTTTGGCGGGCAATAGGTTGGGCCAACTAAGCAAAAATAAAGATCTCTAGAGGAGGGGCGTGGCCCTCGGGATATCTGTTTAAAACAGACCTAGTGGCTTTATTTTTACCCTCACATAGGTTGGCCAATCTGAGTGTCATCTGATTCCCCACGCTGTCAATGCACGTCTCCTTTCCTAAATTGTACTGTGTATGTTATCTTCTTTTTACCCCTTTTTATCAGACCCTTATATGATAGGTCAACTGTTCTTTGCAGGTTAACTCCCTCCTTGGATCCAGCACCATCTGGCTTTAGTACCCAAATCTCTTCTTCCTTATCAAATTTCTTGTTTGTACCTTCCAGTCATGTTAAACTTATTGTCTAACTGACTCATAATCCATATTTCTACTAACATCTGGTTTAAGCAAATCGAGCTGTGTTATTAGCCTACGTCCTAACAATAGCTCAGTAGATGATTTCATGGTGACTCTGTTAGCTGAATTAGGGTACGACTGTAGGAACTGTCACAACCCTGTATTGTTTTCCATGCCTGACTTCTTGCATGTCTTCATTTTATCTTTGGATATCCTGACAAACCATTTTACTACAAATTTGTCTTGGATAATAGGCAATGAAGTGATTGATGCCATTTCCTTTGCAGAACGTTCCTTCGTAAACTCTTGAACTTCGAAAATCTTGAGGCTGGCAGACAATCCAAATCTACCAAATGTTTCAGCCTAATCTTTAAATTGCTTTTAGACAGCACACACATTTGATAAAATATATGTCTGTCACCTGTTGTCCGCATGAGTGAATGAGTTAATTGCATCAGTATTTACAGCATAACAAATTTTACCAACTCTACTTTATTTTGTAGATTAGAAAGATATCAACACACTTTCGAACATATAACTAAATGTAAAATGCTAGGACAAGGGCAAAATAAAGAAAACTTTTATAACGACAATGTGAAATTGAAAATAAATTTTTGTGGAAAGAAGTAAGCAATTTAAAAGAGAGATATCTAAGAGAAACCTGAAATCAGTGATCCTCTGAAAAACTTAAAATCTTAACTGCCTTTTTAGGCCTCAACCATACCATTTTAGTTGAGCTCACTCTAAAAATACCCAATGCTTGTGAATGAGCTGAAATAGTTGCCCTATAATAGGAATAAAATTTAAAACTTGAAATTTTCAGGTATGAAATCGTAATGAGACCTTAGAAAAGCTTGAGTGATATTATAAATAATAATGAGTAGCTTGTAGTTTCTCCTTATTCTAGAATACATATATACAGTAATACTCCGACTTACGTTAATTTGAAGTTATGTAACACCCATTCACACCTAGGTCAATTTTGTACTTTAAAACCTCCCTTTACATGTGATTATACATAAAAATTAGGTAAGAAGATGCACGTGCAGCCTGTCAACATGAATCTACAACTTATTTTGTTGTGAAATGTAATACTTCGCAGTCCCACCTATCACGTGAGTCCGGGGTATTACTGTATATAATAATGCTATATTTTTTAAATGGTAATTAGTACCTGAAGCGGTGGTTATGAGGCTGCTGAGAGGAATCTAGACCGAGTATAGGGTTAATATACTCAGCCTGAGAGGGTAGGTCAGCTCCTGTATATGGACCGTTGTCTACTCGTTTCAACCAATATAATCGTCTCAGGTGGGGTGTGCCGTCCCTTTGGTATCGATCCCATTGCTTCACAAAACACAAACATTTAAAAATAACATACAAAATTTGATTAGATAAATTAATAAAATGACTAATGTGTATTGATAAAGAGGTATATAAGTAATCAGATGCAAACAAAAGGAAGTACCTCCTTTGTTCTCAGAAGAATATGTGGTCATTATGATGCCAAGCAGTGGAAGTATGAGTTGGGATATCAAGGGTCAACAAATGCAAATAGTATAAAAGTATGGTACAAAAGCAAAAGTATAGTCTTTTAAATTTTATTGTTGCAGATAGAACAAGGTAAGCTCCTAAAGCCCAAGGGATTTTCGCTCTAATTAAATCTCACTTGTATACGAAGAGTTGGAAGAGGGTAATCTTCAGTTAATTATTTTGCTTAAAAAATGGACAAAGAAGAAATCATTACAGATTACTTGTAATTTTTTATATTTTCCTCTTCTATAACAGAAAAGTTAATCAGTCACTTCAAAAATTTATTTGTAGTGCAACCATAATGGTAGAATAAGTCATATCTCTGGGAATTATTAGCATTGGAGAAGATACCAAAGTGTTTGGACTTTGGTTCAATTGAAAAACCATAAAATAAATCATTATCGATGCTTAAACTTCCATTTGAAAGAGAGAAAAATATTGTGGAACATCCCTCCTGAATTTTGTCCTCTCAAGAAAATGTTTGGATTGAATGAATACCTACCACGCCCTATACGAAAACTGGATGTACTACCTGGCACCATCTCGTTTGCTGAAGGAATCAAACCATTATTAAAAAAGTTAAACTAACTTGGACAGGAGAATGAAGGTGAGGAAAAAAGGAAATTAGAGGATAGAATATATTAAGTCCATAAACATTTTGTTAGAAGGATGAAAGAAGAGAAGAATTTGGGTCGAACCGTATTCTCGAAAAGATAAACTATAGTAATGTAAAATAGTGGAATTCCATAACACTACCGCATTTAGATTAATAAACAATATATTGGAGTCAAATAAAACATTTTCCTCAAAACCGCCCCTAGAAAAAGTCAGCCTAAAATAAAAATAAGTAGAAATTTCCAATAAACAAAAATTTAGTGTAACAAGAACTAAACCAATTACCTCCACAATAATAAGAGAATACTTTAAATGCATTAACAATCCTCACATACACCAATCACAATATGTAGTTACTTCATTGTCACAATAGGTCTATCTCAGTTAGAATAGCAATTTAATGATTAATATGATTGAAATAGCGATTGTTATTGTAATCAATACATTAAATTCTAGGATTATTAACACAATGAATGCATTTGGATCCACTGTGGTTCAATGCCATGCTAAGGCTGGTGGAGGTTTGATCCCGAGTGGATCCAAGTACACCCTTCTGGCACTCAGCCCCTCATTTCCTTGTCCTGGTCAGAACCCTCCTGGTCCGCCAAGTGTCCGCGACAAGGGTCCGCCAGGCCCGCTGAAAATTGTATCCTAAGAGAATCCCAACAACAAATGTTTAAAAGATTCACTTTTGCAATGTGTAATCTCATTTGGTATTATTTAAACCCGCGACAGAGGTATGTTCCTGAATTGGAAGATGTGTTGAATGGGTTGATTGGAATTTATTTAGTATTAATAATTATAAAATAATAGGTAAAAAAGCTTGTTTTTAAGAAATATTTGCTTTTCTTTAAAAGAGGTAAATAAAAAACGTCGAATAAGGTCGGAATTAACTAATTGGGGCAAGATAGCAAGCTTGAAAGGTTGTTTCATTTTTCTATTTTAGGCTAACTGAAATTAGGCTGATGTTCATATTCGCTCCTCACCTCTCAAGAACTAACTACATGAACAAAATAATTTGTCTAGAGCCTCCACATAAAATCACTGCTATATAAATTAGTTCGTCCATAGAAATTGTTAGAATTATTATTGGGGTTTTTATAATAAACTGTTCTTTTTTATTCTTTGAGTTTTATTTTGTTTACCTCAAAATTGGTTGAAAATTCTCATTTTAAATCTAATCTAAACATCGTGCTTAAATATAAGTATTCAAATCAAACCATTTTATTTTAACTAAAATGGAAAGTGCATTTAATAAAATAAAATAAACTGTTTAAATAAAAAAATTTCTTTTATTTCTTGATACTTTACAATCAAGAAACACTTACTCCCTCCACTACTGTCCCCAACTATTTTAGGTCTTATCATTGCTTATCATAATAATCAAAGTATATAAATCATAATAAAAAAAAACACAACAACTTGGGATGGCTTTGATTTTCTGCTTTTGGTCCAATGCCTTATAGCCAATTTCCTTACAGTACGGAAAGCAAGATTCATTGGTAGAAAATCAAGGTGGCAGCCAAGGATGAAATGGGAAGAAAGTGCTCTACAAATAAAGAGAATTCCTTGCAGGGAAGCTAAAGCTTGCTTGGGAAAGAGTTATTAGCGAAAACCCTTGAAACATTTAGGTGCAAGAGGACATTTAGGTGTAAGATAACAAGTCTCATTATTGTTGCCTATTATGGTTGAAAGAGATAATAAATTGCCCAAACTTTGTCATGATTTGTATAATTAGAAATCAATTCTTTACATTATTAACTTAATTAAGATTATCAATTAAAACACCTTTTTTCACTCCTTCAGGTCCCAAATCTATATCTGCAGGACACCAGCCACCACGCACATCAACTAATGCCACCAATAGTGTGGAACATGTCTCATTTATTTGTAAATAAATTCTAATTAAATGTTGGTAATTAGCCTTAAATACTTGGGAGAGTACCTTAAGCTTTTCATACACACTGATGCTCACCTGTGTAAGAGTATTTTATCACTTGGTGTTAAAACCTCCATTTATTTAAAGATAAAAAAAACTTAAACAGATGACATAAAAAAAAACAATATATAAAAAGAGATACCTGTCCGAGTAGAGAATAACAAAGGTAGCAGGCCCTATATATGCCGTCAGTAGGTGGACGTGGATGCCTGTAGCCATGTGGAGACTCGTGGGTCTCTAGAAAAGGATAATAAGGTTCAGCAGGGTTAGAACTTGGACTACTTCGTAACCCATATTCCTCGACTAACCCACTGGCTCCACACACAAAGCACACTCCCTCCCCGTATCCTCCTCTATCCATACCTCTCTACCGCTGACCACAGCATCCCACCTGCAACTATAAAAAGTTTAACAATAAGCATACAAAATAACAAATTAAACTTTAACATTTTATTCTAACTAAAAAATTATTTAAAAAATTTAAAAGTGAATTGAAATGTGCCTTGGCTTATAGATGGAAACAAAAGGATAGAAAGACAAAATAGATGAACAAGTGTGAAGTTGAATGCAGTTGATTTAAGACTATGTTATAAATATTACATGTTTCAGAAAGAGGAGAATTTTGGACAATGATTAACATAAGCTCTGAATCACATACTTAAATAAAGATTAGCAACATTCAATGCATATAAAGGAAAAAATGTGTATTTCATAATAGAGGAAATAAAATAATTGTTTTTTAATGTACAATGGGGCAAAAAACTTATTTCACCATGAATCAATCATAATTTTTATAATACAAAAATATTACTTAAAAGTACTCAGATATTAATTAAAATTCATGTAAAAATTAATTGAATTAAATGTTTCATGTCCATGTAATTAATTAATTAAAATTGCATATGGCTGGTTTTGAAACTCACATTGTAAGATAGCTGGTTTTGAAACTAATTATTGTGATAAATAGGAAAAAATCACGTGTATCAATAGGTAATACTTATTAATATTAAATATTAATNCCCGAGGTTCCTCCCCACTTAGCAATTCAAAGTTTTCCGAGAATAATTATGACATATCTTATCCATTTCAACAAAATGTTTACTGTTTACAATCTCCCCCTTAATTTCATACTTAAAACCGAAGTGGACAACATTGTATTATAAGCACTGGTAACATTGGAAAATGCTCTTGATCGAGGACACCAGGCATTAATGCAGCAAAAAACAATTTGTCAATATTTTAATTAATAACTTATCACTAAAAAAATCTAACAAGCAAATTAATGTAATTTTATTTTAATGTACTATTATTTACTTTAATAACAAACATTTTAATGTAAAATTATTATTTTCAAATTAAAAATAAAATTGAAGATGTTTAATTCTTATAAATATATATATTTTTTTAGTTCCTTTTTGATAATTCAAACATCTTGACGAATCAAACTCAATAATGCGAATTAATACTAGAGTCCCTTGGGATTCGACTTATTGAGAGTTGATTGTACCACTGTACCATGTACAATTGAAATTTTTATTACGTGCCTGCGGAGTAAACCAAAAAATCAAATGTAAATAATGAAATAAAGAGAGAGCGGAAAGTATGTATAGAACCATACCAACAAATATGTATCGATGCCATTTAGTGGTCTACAGAGCTAAATGGTTAGATATATGTGAATACCAAACCGAATAAAAAGGATTTTATCTTGTAGAGTGTAGAGAACACTTTGGAGATGGTACCTTAATGTGAACTTTTTTTGGTCTGAACCCCTCCAATTGGAGTTAAACACCTCCAAAGTTATGTGATTTCCAAATTTTTATTTTTATTTTTATAAGGGTTGATTCATTATTTGATTAAAGGAGGAGGGAAGAGTTGGAAAAGATACAGTTGGAGGATCATAATAAAGACTACATAAAAAATTAAGAGAAACTTTAATTCAATTGCAATTTAATAATTATTACTAGCCTTTAAATATGAACACCACGAATTCGGGTTCTACCCAATTCAGACTTTTATTTATTATTATTTTTTTTTTTTTAAGAAAAAAAAATTTTTAAAAAAAAAAAAAAAAAAAAAAAAAAAAAAAAAAAAAAAATTGTCAGCATTCATTTCTTAAATTCTGGTCTTGACCAAACCTTAGGTGGTGTACTCTACTTAACTGACCCAAAATTATTGAGTTTAAATAAATTTGATCAATTTATAATTATTTTTCAAGGTGTAAATTAAAGAAAATAAAGGGAGGAATTTTAATTAGGTAATTATAATACTAATTATTTTAATTTCAAGGCATGCATTACCTTTTATAAAATAATCTTCTCTCAAAAATGTTAAAATGATATCAATAATTTCATTAATAACTAAATTTAAATATTCTTTTATTTCTTTAAATTGGTGCTTTACAAAATTAAACATTTTTTTAAAAATTTATTGCTGTAATAATTATACAAACCAATTAACTTTGTATTGGTCATAAAACTTGTTATTTCATTGTATTATTATCAACAAAGTGATAAGGAAAATGTGATTCTTTTTTTTACATGCGCATTATATTATTATTTTATCTATGTATAAATAAGTTCGAATTCGCATTTAAATAGTATATGAGCCANATTGTATTATTATCAACAAAGTGATAAGGAAAATGTGATTCTTTTTTTTACATGCGCATTACATTATTATTTTATCTTTGTATAAATAAGTTCGAATTCGCATTTAAATAGTATATGAGCCAGTCATCGTTTTAGATCATTTTACCTTTTTTTTTAATTATTTAAGGTAGGGGTCAGCAACCCAATGCCAAGGACTATCCAATATTCTTGTAAGGCTTCTGATAAAATTAAAATTCTGAAAGAAAGTTCAACCAAATTTAACCGTACGCAATTATGAAAAATGCTAATGCCAAAATAATTAAACTATGAGGATATAAACCATTTTTAAGAATTACAACTAACTAATTTTTCTTTGAAAGTTGTCGTCTCATTTAATTATTATTATTACAAATGTAAACTATAATAATTATAAAACTTGAAATCAATGACTATCTATGCCTAGAGAATTTAAATTTGAGGAAGGGATGCAGATATAGACATTGCTTTAAGTCAAGTAATTATTTAGCATACTCAATGCGATAAGGGCCCCACAGACCCTGCGGTGAGGGGGGGGG
Source organism: Gerris buenoi (assembly GCA_001010745.2). Taxonomy (NCBI): domain Eukaryota; kingdom Metazoa; phylum Arthropoda; class Insecta; order Hemiptera; family Gerridae; genus Gerris; species Gerris buenoi. Next base: position 1,097,732 of record KZ651213.1, read on the forward strand.
GAGGCATCTCGGGGCTTCTGGATAGGAGATAGGGGGGCCCCAATAAAAGTGCGTGGGGGGAGGCAAAGTCTTACCGCCACCACTGACTCAACATAGCTGTATGCAGCACCTAAGAATTAACGCGTTTACGGCCAACAAACAATTGATTGGCACAACACAGTGCCTGGGAAGTAAACCAAAAAATCAAATGTAAATAATGAAATAAAGAGAGAGCGGAAAGTATGTATAGAACCATACCAACAAATATGTATCGATGCCATTTAATGGTCTACAGAGCTAAATGGTTAGATAGAATCTGATCCATGAGCCTTGGCATTAGAAAATCTATAGAAGTGTTGTTGGCAGAGCACATTCCCTGAACATGGCCCGCCCCAACTGACCTGAATAGCACCAAGTTCCGATGTCTGTCCTCTACACGTTGAGACATTTCAATTTTAAGTGAGGAGTCACTAGGCTGGATGCCTTTTTATAAAAAGAAATCTATCCAACACAACTTGTACAGATCTTTCTCATATAAAAATACATCCAGAGTTTGCCTTTTGTTAGTTGTTCTGGATTTCCGTGGTTACATTGAACATTTTAACAAAATTTTCATTACCAGAGGGGAACTGAACCAGACCTCTTACCCTATGTAATAGATAGTTACCCTAGTTAATAGATAGCATCTCAGAAACTAGATTTTTCCTGGGAAAACAACTTATATGGTTATATTTGTATTTAAATGGATTACATTTTTGAATTGTTTAATTAAAATAGTCAGAACCAAGAAACTTATTTCCAAAATTTGTTTCCATGAAATACTTTTTCATAGTTTTTACGGGTGCCCCTACATTTTGCTTTTCAGGTTGCAGAACTAAAATCACCTTTAGATGTGATTTTTCTGAACATATGTGCAAAAATTCATAAAAATAGGTCCACTACTTTAGGCTCGATGCATGTGCATGAACGACAGACAGACATTTTAAAAACCACTTTTTTTCTCAATGAAATTTTCCCATAAAAATCACAAAATTGAATTTTTACACCATAACAATACTTTGACTCTGTACTCTGTATATGAGTACTCAATTTCTATAGGCTAATTTCACTATTTGCAGCAGTTTAGGACATAAAATTCTGAAGCATTCAAAAATTAAAACTAGAGCAAAGCAGTAGATAGTTTAAATTAAGGGTGTTAAGTCACATAATGTCTATAAAAACATACAAAAACAAACAAATGAAGAACTGACCTTAAAGATCTATTGATGAATAGTCAAACTAAGTAGTTATATAGATCAACTCGCCTTAAATGGTTTCTTATACTTAATATTCATAATTTTATAAGTTAAATGTTTAATATCAAATATAAATAAAAATTAATATTATAGTTCATTAATTATATTTCTGGCCAACAATTGTTTTTTTAATATTAAAAATCACTAAATATTGTTTTAAAAAAATAGGTTCACTTATCAGTTAGAAGAAGTACAAACAGAAAAGCTGTAAATTACACTTAAACTTAATGATTTAATGCATTAAGTTATTATGAAACCACAATATAAAAAATATTTGATAAAGGCCAGTCTTTTGACCACTGATCACTAATGATGACTAATTTTAGCATGGTCAAAACTGGTTTTTTTTTCTCTCTCTCTCTTATCTGTGATATTAAGTATTGGGATGATGGAAACATTGTATTTTAAGATTTTGATTGTTACACGTTTAATAAAAAAGTGGTTTTTAAAAATTGCGTACTTTTCTGATGTCACAAATTCTATGTGGGGGATGTACCACACAGCAATTTATTTCTTAAACAACGAATAAGGCAAATTTTACCCATCAACACACAGGATCACATTATTAGTTTGTACAACTATCATATGATTGATAGTTTTATAATTAAGGTAGTAGTATTAGTAGTAGTAAGGTCCTAGTAATAGTACTAGACGGGTAAGACGAACCACTTGTTCGAACCTAGCAATTACGCCATCTTTCAGGCCCACTTTACTATCCCTGTGGCAGAGAGTTCTAGCCACTTCACACATTATACCTCTGTTCATAGTAACGCCAAAGCGAGTATGATGTGATCAGTAGTGAGCCATATAAATCAGAGTATCATGGTGAGGGATTGAACCCACCACCTTGTATCACCCTTGAATCAGAGACCAGAGATGGCCAGGCCAGCTCTTATAATTAAGGTAAATAATCTATTAATAAATATAACAATGCAGACAAAATTATAATGTCTAATTATGTAATGGATTTTTCATTATTTAAGAAGAGGAAAAAATGTTATCAAAAAGAATTAAATTAATCTTTATCAAGATTGCTTTTCAAGAGGTTTACAATGAGGAAGTATCGAGAGAAAGCTTAAGTAAGAAGACTGGAATTCATTATAAATATAAATGTAAAATAAATATAGATATAAGTGTTTTAATGTTTAAATCTCGATCAAGCTATACATGTATATTTCTATACACAATACAGTCAACCCATGTTAATTCGAACCATCAATAATACGAATTACATTGATAATTCAAACTTCTTCGCGGGTCAGTTTGGTAAATCGAAGAACACAAAAAACCAATGCATACACACTTGATACAGTCAGTAATCGAATCCATTATTGCCACCAGAGCATTTATGGCTTTCATTAATTCAAAACCCGAGGTTCCTCCCCACTTAGCAATTCAAAGTTTTCCGAGAATAATTATGACATATCTTATCCATTTCAACAAAATGTTTACTGTTTACAATCTCCCCCTTAATTTCATACTTAAAACCGAAGTGGACAACATTGTATTATAAGCACTGGTAACATTGGAAAATGCTCTTGATCGAGGACACCAGGCATTAATGCAGCAAAAAACAATTTGTCAATATTTTAATTAATAACTTATCACTAAAAAAATCTAACAAGCAAATTAATGTAATTTTATTTTAATGTACTATTATTTACTTTAATAACAAACATTTTAATGTAAAATTATTTATTTTCAAATTAAAAATAAAATTGAAGATGTTTAATTCTTATAAATATATATATTTTTTTAGTTCCTTTTTGATAATTCAAACATCTTGACGAATCAAACTCAATAATGCGAATTAATACTAGAGTCCCTTGGGATTCGACTTATTGAGAGTTGATTGTACCACTGTACCATGTACAATTGAAATTTTTATTACTTATCATTAATTTTAAATTTGCTGCAAATACATGTAGTTGCACAAAACAATACTTTAATGAATTTCAATTTAACTTTCTTTGCAAGCTTATATGCATTGCTTATTTAAATAGAATTATCTAATTCAATTGTTCTTCAATTAAATATTTTGTTTAGTTAATAAATATGTAAGATACAAAGATAATCTAATTAAACGTTATTTACCTTTTAGACATTTATGTTAGCTCCCACAAAAATGGGAGAGGAACAAGAAACAATCATTGTTTACTCACAAAATCAACTATTGTGTATCTATGAAATTACTCTAGCCCAAGAAGTAAAATGAATTATCCGTAAACAACAGATAGTATATTAAATCCTCCTCACATTTTTATTTTTTTATTTTTAAATGTAAAAATAGAAATGTTAAATTCCTTAACAATCTTAAATACTAAACACAGGAAATGAAAACTATTTTTATTAAAACCTTTTACTATGTAGTACGTACCTAGACTAAACAATATAATCTTATAATTTGACAAAAAACCATTATGTAGCTAAGGAGAATCCCAAATTAACTTATTCTGAGTAGGTGCATCAGAAAGGATACAACATGTCAGATAAAACGAATAGTAAAACAGGAGATAAAAAACAACTAAGCTTGATACGATGTTCTACACATTTTTTTGTGTAGATTCCTTTACCCAAAGAAGTGAATTTAAAACCAATTAAATTTTATTGTAAGAATATTTGAAGATCTTGTCTTGAAATCTACAGTCAATTTTATAAATTTGTGTTAATCGTATTAATTATGTTTCATGATAATGTTTGAGTAACAATTGATTATAATTTGTACACTTATATTTTATTAATATTGAATAAATAAATCAAATAATTTAGTTAGTTTCAGAGCTAAGCCTTGTGCTCCCCTGACCCTTTTAGATCATTCTCAAGATTACACTTTAAAAATCTGATAATTAAGTAATTCGTTTGATTCCAGTTTAAATCAAGTAATATTAAACACTTTCGTAAAATATAATATGAGTATATGAGGATTGTTAGAAATTAATATACATTTGAGATTCCAGTTAGAAATCTGCTAGTAGGGTTTTTAACACTTTTGTCAAATATAATATGCGGACTGATAGAAAGTAATATACGTTTAAGATTCCAGTTACAAATCAGCTATTAGTGTTCAAACCTTTCATAAAATGTATTGTGAGGATTGATAGAAAGTAATATACGCTTAAGATTGCAGTTAGAAATCTGCTAGTTGTGTTTGACCACTAAGTGTATTGTAAAATATTTCATAAGGGATGTTGATAAAAAATAATATATGCTTAAGTTTCATGTTAAAAATCTGCTAGTTAGCCCATTAGTAAAAAAATATTATAAGGGGTGACAAAAGGTAACACACTTAAGATTGCAGTTACAAATCTGCTAGAGGTCGACCAAGAAGTCATAAACACGGTAGAAACTGAAAGCTTAGCTTTGTTTAAAGTCGGGACTTCTGAGTATTGCCGAAGTCAGTATAGTCAGGTGCTCAAGTTGTCAAATCTCACGAATAACAACAGGAAGGTTTTCTGTTTTGTTTGTTTTTATACAGTACGAGTTCGAGTTATAGTCACAACTGTCCTAAACGATTTTTGTAAGATCCACAAATCCACGGGATGATGCAAATACGAAGGACGCTAAAATTAACGGGGATGAAATAAAAAGTTTGATTAAGTAAGTTAATCAAACTCAAAAATAAAGAGGAATAATCAATAAATAATAATATAAAGATATTATCGTATAGTAGAAGTGATTTCTTATCAGGTACAGTGTTGCCTGTGGCAAAAAATATAGAAGTTAAAAAAATATAATGATTAATAACCAAAGAACAACACTGTGTTTTTTTACAGTGATCTATTTTATTAAAAACTGACTGTACATGACGACACTAGCGCACTCCTCAGATTTCCATGACTTCTTGGTCGACCTCTAGTTGTGTTTAAATCACTCATAAAATATTTTATGAGGTTTGATAGAAAATTGGTTGTGTTTAGCCACTACTTTAACATTTCTAATGTATTACTTAACTTGGTAATTCATTACAATTAAAATGAGAAAAGTATTGATAATGATAATGCTTAACCACTATCTGATTCCGTACGTAGTGAATTTCTTAAGGAATAGTGAGAGGTAATACATGAAATTTAACGATAATGCTCACAAGACCTTTAATAAATTTATTAACAGTAGATTTTTGCTGTAATTCTAGTTTTAAGCTGTCCAGAGAGATATTTTAAACACCTCAAACATACTAAATATTTCCCATTATTTGTAACTCTTGATTAGAATTACAGTGGGATCAAGAATTGAGTTAATTCTGACAGCGCAGATTGGGCAACCTATGTGAGGGAAAAAATTAAGCCAATAGGCAAGTATCCTGAGGACTACACTTTTCTGCCAGTGACATTATTGTTTGCATGGTTGGGTTCACCTTTCAGATGGCAAAATTTTGAGCTGTTATTGGTTCTTTACACCAGTCTTTCGATTTCCCACGCGGTCAAACATTAACTCTTTTCTTGATCCTTCTAAAGCTAAACTAAAATTGATTGAATCAAAAATGCTATTGACAAAAATGAAATCTACTGAACTTGTAAAATTAACATATTTCTTCAAGGATGACTTATAGCAATGTGCAAAAGATTATAGTTTCATATCCATCTGAATCTAAAATGAATTTCATTAAAAGAAACATGTAATCATGCACATTAGCAAAGAAAGTTTATAACAGTATCTCTATTTTAATAATGGATATTCATTAGTGTCAAAAATAAAATTGGCAAGGCATATTATTCCAATTTAAAAACAGCAGGTACATTACATTTTTTTATCCAGTCTAAAATCAAGTTACTGCATTTACTTCCTTATCATCATCCTATTCTTAGACAATAACTTTAAAATTTTACTTTCCTCTAAAATTACCATGAACATAAGGTTAAATTATAAAAAAAATTAGAGACCTGTTCATGCATGAAATGAGGTCATGCATTGAATTATCCTACTTAAATCACTGGATAAGTGCATAATGCAAGTTAAGCACTGCATTATTTCCTGATAATATAAATCAACAAAGTTAAAAAAATCATTGCATTTAGTAACTCAAACAATAGAAATAACTAGCAAATTATCCACACTTAATTATACAAAGCGTAGTGTATAAATACCTAACAAGCACATCATTACGACAGAACTACCAGTTAAGGATAATTTATGTGTTTACTTTGAGAAAAGACTAAATAATAAGGTCCCATGAGTACATTTCATTTCTGTAACTTTTTCAAACAAAGCCATTACGTTTAGAACTTCAACCATACTTAATATCACCACGTAAGAAACGAGAAAAACAGTTAATTTAAAAAATAATATTGAAAGATAAATTACAAACTGAAATAGAGCAGAAAAAACCGCATAGAGATGAAAATTTATGGAGAACGGAAGCTTCGAAAATAAATAGAAACATAAGCGACAGTCAATATTTTTTATAACCTAACCAATACCTACTACTTAATGAAGGATAAATGAGATAGGTCATTGCTGCGTCTTTTAAAATTAATTATTTAACAAAATTATTAAAATCGTATTGAGTACGGCGTAGAAAACCAAGATGGAAAAAATAGAATTAACACAGGATGTAATTTCGGAAAGATTAAGTATGAAGTTACATAGTTAATGGGTACTTGACAGATATTTATAGCTAGCCAACGATCAACTGATAAAAACCAAGTTAAAACGGGTCAAAAACATTTATAAGAATATACAGAACATGATAAAATAATAGCAATGCGAAAATTAATTTACGAAAATACGAAGAGGCAGCTCTAAATTTGGAAAGAGCTACGGTACCGATGGGAGAGGCACATCAAGCCAAGGCACAAAACACACAACATTGAACCACATTTAAAGCACGGAAACACTTTTAACTTATACTATCTTCAATTTTATAATACGTAAAAGACTCACTTCACAGTAAGGAATGGGAAACGATTTACTAAAACACGAATTCAGAACAACAAATAGCTACTTTCTAGGCTATCATGTTGAAAATGAAGTCAAGTGACGACGACTTCCAAAATTCACCACTTGACATGAATAATGTCAAGAACAAACAAAAAAAAGTAATCCCGAAAAACAATACTAACAATGCTTTTTTAAAACATTTTTTTTAATAATGAAAGCTTAAAAATTATAAAAATAATTAATATCTATTTATAAATAAATAAAAAATATATTTAATAAATATATTAAAGAGCGGGAAAATTACAAACCGCGAAATGTTTTCGAATATGGTCTATTTTCTTTTTTAATATTTCATTTAACTCGATACTTAGATTTTTTTCTATAAATAGCCTAAAATTATAACCTGATTAAAATGTTATTATAGAATTAACTTTTTATCAAAAATATCTACTTATTTATTGATTGGAATAATTATAAGCCTAAATAATAATAGAGATGCATTGGACTGCAACTAATGAGAACCTTAAAAAGGAAATGGCAGACAACCTTGAACACTTTCCAAAATATGATTTATATTCAACCAGCTACCACATATTTTCTTTACAGTTTTCTCTTTATCCTTTTTATTTTAAAAAGGCGTTTATTTTGGCAAGTTGTTTTAGTAATGGTAAAAAAAAAAGAACTAATCCAACTCATCACTTTTTTATTTAATTTTTTTATATTACAACTCTTGCATAAAAAACTTTAACACACAAATTTCTTTTTAACTTTAGAATGACTCCACGATGTAAATTGTTTTAATAAAGGTGATTAAGTAGAGATAAGGATAAGGGTTTACAGTAGAGTTAGTGACAAATTAAAATTTGGACGGGTATTGTCTAGAACAGGAAACGTTCTTTGCAAGGTGCTAGTAGAAGGGAAGTCTATAATAACCACTTGCTAGTTGTGAATTATGGCATTAACAATTAACAGCCTTAATATTTAATGATTACTTGTTACCATGATGAATGGCTTTTCAGGTGTAAATAATTAAAAAATGATTATTTCATTGTTCCTTGAAACGTTTCGGCCCTTCTTAGAGCCATCCTCAGTCTTTATTATCTGAATATAAGAAATCAATTAATTAACAATTATCCTCAATCAATAAGATATCAATTTCACTATGTAAAATGTATACTATACTTTACAATGATATTTATCAAATACTTACAATTGGTGTAGCGTTAAGTTGTGATTGTGATAATTTTTAATACGAATTCAATAATTTAAATTAAGATATTTAATGTAGCAAAAATATTTTTAACAAAAAATAGTCTCGTAATTAAAAGTTTTTAATTATGACAACAATATGACATTCTCTTATGGAGAAAATATCTTAATTTAAATTATTGAATTCATATTAAAAATTATCACAATCACAACTTAACGCTACACCAATTGTAAGTATTTGATAAATATCATTGTAAAGTATAGTATACATTTTACATAGTGAAATTGATATCTTGTTGATTGAGGATAATTGTTAATTAATTGATTTCTTGTATTCAGAAAATAAAGACTGAGGATGGCTCTAAGAAGGGCCGAAACGTTTCGAGGAACAATGAAATAATCATTTTTTAATTATTTACACCTGAAAATCCATTCATCATAGTAACAAGTAATCATGAAAAAGGTGTTTTCAAAGTAGCTTATATTTTACTTTTTTAAACACTAATTATACATAGTTATGAATTGTCCACTCCAAAAGAGCAAAATGTATGTTTTCTTAACTAAATTGAAATCTTGGTGTTTTTATAAAATTAATGGAAAAACGTTGCATTAAAGCAAGTCCAGTCAATTATTATCTTCCCTACAGTGACAGTGCTTGGCCTGTGCAGGCGGTGTATCGCATGGGCCCCGCGCTGCAATAGGAAAGTGAGAGCCTCCTACAGACCCCCTGGTTTAGAGCTCCGCAATATCAGTTCGCACAAAGCCCCGCAATAGCTAACACCACTACTGCTTCCCTACTATTACACTTCTGAGCTCTACAAATTTTGAGGTAGTCCTTTTTCTTGTTCTCAATTATCTTGTTCTCAAATCGTTGTTTGCAAATAATACATAAATTAATGGGGAACAAGGTTTGCATGATGCTCAACCAGCTGAAAAAACAGTATTATTGGCTTCTGTAATCGGATTACCCAGTACTAATATGGTCAAATAATGAGAAGTAACTGCCTAGGATATTTTAACTGAAGAATTACAGTACTTGCATACGCTCAGGTGCGTAGTTATGGTTTACTTTATATCACCCAGGGTCCAGAGACAAAATCAGTATTTACGCCCTGTACCACTGACACAATCCTGACGAGCAAAAAAGCTTCTAGTTTTTCAGTTGTCAATCCAGTTTTAGTTAATCAAGTTCAGTTTTATTTCAATGACTATTTTATCACAAAACTAAAAAAGTACCTTTGTTCTTTTTGTGATATAATTTTATCACAATGTTTACCTCTGATGAACAAACTTAGGAAATATATGATTATGACCAAAGAAGTTAATTAAATTAATAAAGGGGGACACTTAGCCACATTCCATGAGAAGATATTTTATCTACAGCAATAACCTTTCTTTAGCCCACATCAATAAAAAAAACCTAGAATTCCTTGATCTTCTTTTAATGTGGGTTGTATAGAGTTAAAATTACAGAAAAACAATTAGATCATTTTCATCTGACTATATTTTGTTCCTCTCTGGAACATAATCATGCCTTGTCACAAAGAGTTATTTTGTATGCATTTTTTCCATAAATTATTTGGTATCTTGTAAGAAATTATTTTTTAAACTTTTTTCACACCACAAAATTATTTAACAAGAATTAAAAATTAACACATAAAATTGTGGTAACTAAGGGGTAATTATGTTAAAACCTGTAATAGACTTCCTTGGGTAATATTTCAGACCGTGAAGCTACATTGTGTAACTTACCAGACACTGAGGTAAGGTTTGGCTTATTTTTACATATTGCTTGTTGGGCAATTATCAAAAGAAGATAAGTCTCCAAATGAATATAATATTTGTTGTTCTATTAAAATTGTTATTTGTAAGATTGATTCTAACTGAGACTAAGAATGGAGATTAGGTAAAATCAGTTGGTTAATTTGTGTTAATTAAATACAACACAATAAACTATGTAGAGATTAATAAATATTACCTCCATTTGTCATGTTTTTTTTCCCCAAAAAATACTTGTAAAAAAGTGGAATTTAAGAAATGGAACAAAAGGAGTAAGTACCACTAATTGAAGCTGTTCAAAACAGTTGGAAGTAATTAATAAGCTTTAAATCGAACAACTCAACAAGTAATAAAAAAATATCATAGAGAAAAAGAATAAAGCACTGAATAAAAACAAGATTGGTCTAAAGGTATGTATAATTATAAATTTACAAAAGATTTAACAATTTAAAATCTAAATTAACAGTAATATCACATTGTAATGTTGAAAACTATGGTTTAAACTAATAAAACAAAGATCCGAGTTTCATGAAGCCTTCCCACTTTCAAGTAAATCCTTGGCTTCATTAATTTTAGCAGCCATGTATGGAGAACCACCTCTATCCGGATGATTCAACGACATGATTCTCTTATGTGCTTCTTTGATCTTGATTTTACTGGCTGACGGAGATATTCCAAGTATTAAACTGGCTTCTCGACGAGTCATTTTCGGCTCGAATCCACCTTTGTAGTACTTACTGTTTGCAAAAGATTGTGCATCCATCTTCGGTAATGATTTAAGGGCTTCTGAAAACTTTTGTGAGGCTGCAGGAGCTGCTCGCATTGCATATTTCCCTAAGAATCCGACAGCGGCAACGCCTAAACCGACGACGATAGCTGTTGAAGTCATTATTGTACTGGCTATTAACTTTTAGAATATAAATATAATTTAGAATAAACAAAATAAAAATAGACTATGCAATAGAGTTTCACAATTTCGTTTCGTACGTTAAGGTTATATTGAGAGAAAGGTAATTTAAAGGTTAACAGCCAATTCTTAAATTCACCGGATAATTATTTCGACTAAACAATGAAAATCGGTATTATGTCTATAATTTAAACATAATGATTTTTAAAGATTAAAATCCTCGTTTAAATATAAAATAATCTTGTTTCCTTGGTACATTTTAAGAAAACAGCAAAAAATCAAACATAATCCATTCACCTACGAAGTTCACAGCTGTATTTTGGAACATGTAACAAAACAAAGCTTGACAGATTCATGAATGGCCATGTGTTTCTGTTTATAATTTTGATTTACGTGTTGTAGTGAATGAATATTAAATTGTAGTTGTTTATTAACACTTGCTGAACGTTTAGTTTATAACTAATAATTCAAGGTGTCGTATTAATTTTTAAAAAATGGTGCGTAAACTTAAATTTCATGAAAAGAAACTCCTGAAGAAGGTTGACTTCCTGAATTGGCAAACCGATAATAACCATCAAGCTGTGAGGATAATGAAAAAATACTTCGTACAGAAAAGAGATGATTACACCAAATACAACAAACTCGCAAGAGAAGTCCGGGAATTAGCAAGGAAAATAAAAGAGTTGGATCCTAAAGATCATTTTAGAACTGAATCCAGTGCACAGTTGTTAGTAAAACTTTACACTTTAGGTATTACAACATCTAAAGCCGATCTTTCATATTGCGATTTAGTCACTGCATCGTCTTTCTGCAGAAGAAGACTTCCAGTTATTATGGTAAGGAATAAAATGGCAGAGAATTTGAAAACAGCCACTACATTTATTGAACAAGGGCATGTGAGAGTTGGACCAGAACTGGTCAAAGATCCGGCTTTCTTGGTATCTAGAGGTCTTGAGGATTTCGTCACTTGGGTTGATCAGTCTGCAATTCGTAAACATGTCCTCAAATATAATGACCAGTATGACGACTTTGATTTTGCTGGATAATTATCAATATGTAGATTTTCTAGGTATGAATGGGTTCTGATGAACTCAGACATCTAATTGAGAGAATATAGTTGGACTTCTTACTTCCCAAATATTGTCTCCTTCTTTCCAATTTTTTGTGACAAATATCAATTTTCTGTTATAGTTTTAATAGATAATTTTTTCGCTAATTCGGATTGTACATGACGTAGAAATTTTTTCGATTTGAACCTCTACCTGGTTTATATACAGAAGAGTTGTTTTTCTTCAGATAATGAGCGGAGCACCGCGAAGTGGTTTGGAGCTATTAAAAATTCAAGGGTACACAAAATTAAGGTTTTTAATTTAATATGCAGGATTTTATCACTTAACCTCCGTGGGGTCCCGTACAATCCGAATTTACCAATTTTTTTATTAATTCATAAATTTTAACAACTTTTGATTACATTATGTGATGTCTGTAATTCATAGAAATTTATTTATGATAAAATCATCTATTTTGTTTAATTGTATAAATTAATTAATGAATAACAACCAAAAGGTCATTCAAAGGTTTCTTGTGAATATCATGCTTTGTAGTCTAAAATTTTGCTTACACTGCTGTAAGCATCTTTAAGTAGTGTGGAGTATCTATTAATGACAAAGTATCTAATAAGAAGTACCATAGATACACTATGGCGCTTCATCATTATGATGCTTGGAGTAAGTGACATGACTTCACTCTAAAGCCGTGGCCATAACTTCTTTACGCCATGGATGGCCATAACTTCTTTACGCCATGGATGGCCATAACTTCTTTACGCCATGGATGGCCATAACTTCTTTAAGCCATGGTTTTCACAGGAAAACTAGAATGTTATGACTACTTCAACCTGTTAATACAGGAGGTAGTGTGCATAAAAGTAACTGACTAACATCAAACTAGAATATTGTGTATATGTTAATTTTTTGTGTCCTTCAAGAATAAGTGGTCTGCAAAGTTCATCTGCAGGACATATCAAAACTAGCTTTAAGCTGTTACATAAACAGACCAGTGGTGCGCAGCAGCCATGTCCTGTCTACTTTGGCGGACAATATGATTTTTTATGATATTAAGTTCAAATTAGTTATTAAGCCAAAAATCAAGTAGGTGTTAGTTTGTTACTTGATATCACATTGTCCCAAGGCTATCCCTAGGATAAATCATTAAGGCATTCAAAATGAGATTACCATAGGGTAACCTATGGACAAATGATTGTGGACGGGATAAAATCTGGACAAAAGAATGTCCTTTAGATCAGTTGTGCTACTTGGGATTTTGATTTGGAAAAATATTTGAATAAATAACTTTGTCGTCTACATATTCTTAGGCTCCAAAAAATTAACTTACATATAAAATCTAGCTTGACGCTAATCAGTGACTTTTATGCACCACATCTCCAGGACTTCATATACCACTGAATTTTTGTTACTTTAAAATATTGTATATACTCTTGTTGTAAATATATATTTTTAAATGTTAAACTGAATCAAAACTTTTCTGTTTCTTTTTTTTTTAATTACCTTATGACTAGGGCTCGGCAATTTATGCAAAATAAAACCTCGATATATGCATGAAGATGCCCAATATATGCATTTATACATATGCACGAAAAAATCTAAAATTGAGCCACTAAAGTGCTCTCATACAGTTAAACTATTAAATAATAAGTGCTGGAAAAAGAAGACATAAATTATCTGCCATCTTGGATTTCCAGTAAGACAGATCAAATTGCTAATCTTATTTTTTCTATGGCCCACCAGAACGCACATTTTGCATATTTTTCTATCTTTTTAGTAACAGCGGAACTAC